>OX637352.1:11395627-11672311 GCA_951799405.1 Agapetus fuscipes
ATCGATAATTTCTGGCAAAACACAGTCCAAAAAGAATTTCTTTAGTTTTTCGACCATATGGTTCTGCCAGAACAAATCATCTTTTTCAATGATTTCCACTTTGAGAGGTAGATTAATCCCAGTCCACACTCCAAATACACATCTCTGTCTATTTGCAATGTGCAGTTGCCCTTGAACTTGGTAGTACCAATCGTGGGACTTTTGAACAGTGATTTCATCATTTTTCATCTTCCAGAAAGTTACTTTTTTACTTTTTATCGCTTCGTCACATGACATGTCAGATGCTGACGAAGGGCATTTAACTTCAACCACGATTTCATTGCCACAAATTCCATCCGGGGAAGCGCCCAAATAGGTGTATTCGTTGTCAAGGAACAATCCGCATTTTTCAATTACTATGTTTTCTTGATCAGCCAGCTGAGTCAAAGCTAAATTTTCATGTTCGCGACCATATTTAATTGATTTTACATGACTAATATTTTCGGAATACAACAGCTTTTTGACAAGATTGGCACATTTTATGTCTTTTCTTTTACAGATGCTGCCGAAATTTGAAGCGGTTATAATATTTCGTCTTCGTTGAAGCCACTCCTGAGAGTCTGATTGAAGAATAGTTCTCCTTTCAATGTCGTTTTTTTCTTGTTTAGTGACAGACTGTAGTGCTTTCAAGTGTTTTGTTTTGCTTTCTTCCATTTCTGTTTCTTCAATATCCGGTCGCTGACAGTCCTCTCCGTAATCTGGATCTGATATGGGAACCTTTGTTTTGTTAAAGTTTAGTCTTTTACGCGATAATATTTTTCTACTTCGTTGCCTACAAACGACTTCTTCTAATTTCTTAATATTTTTTTTTGGTGATGAATTAAAAACTGTTCGATGTAGATAGGAATGAGGACGTTTCGTGTTGAATGAAACTACAGCTGCAGCGCAACGTCCTGAATAAGACTGGCGCGTAGAGTAATTTATTCTTTTGCCTCCCACGTACTTAGCTATAACGTTGTTGAAGGATTCTACAATATTACTATTTACATTGTGCAGAAGACTTCTGGCGTTAACCACAAGTCTTCCATTGTGAAGTAAAATCTTCTCAAACAATGACGCTTTTTGCAGTTCAGGAACGAAATTGGTTGTTTTTTCTTCAGGATTGCTTTTAGTCTTACAATAGTATTCATCGCATTTTGAATGATCGCCGAAAACATGATAGGGTGAATTTTCGATGTCTGATTTTAAATTTAAAACTTTTTGATCAAAAGTAATACCCGTTTGTGATTTTCTATATTTAATTGCACCAGTAACAGCGTGTCGCAAACGTAGTTTTGACATAGTAAGTTGTTTTCTTATATTTATGTTGTATTGAGTTTCACGGGTTAGGTTATCTATTTTTGTACAGTAATTTCTTAGTAAATGATTGGTGCACTCAATCTTTTCAACTACGAGATCCTTATAAGGATGGCAATCTCTTATTTTTTTATACGTAGATGCATCCCCATCAGCGATAAGCCTCGAATAAATCAAACCGTACATACTTTGTGAGCATTTAAAGCCCTCAACAATGGCAGTTGATTCCATGCCACTCGATGATCCATTGTAATTTTTGAAACAAAGATGATTATCTGAAACACCTGCATTCTCATTTTCATTTCTAGCGCATATGGCGCAATATTTATTTTTAACTGCTAAGTACAGAACTTTTTTTGTTCTGAAGCCAATTATTGCTGCTGCTCCAGATAATGCCGAATAATTTTTACCATATGATCTTTTAGACCAACAAGCGTCCGCTACAACTGTGATAAGAGGAGTCCCGTTTTTATCGACCTCCCCTAGTTCTTTAGCAAGCCGTGCTTCTTCATTCGCTGCCGCAGTCATACTCGTTGTTTTTGCCTTTTCCCACCATTCGCAATTTTTTTTATGACACTTTGAATATAAACAATTAGACATGGGAGGAATATCTGCAGTAGAAAACAATTGCGATAATGCAGAATATCCAAGGCCTACGCTAATGATCCCGGAAACCAACGACTCATTCAATGACATTTTATCATTATGTTTTTCGCAACAATCTATTTTCAAAACTTTATTGCACATATCGCATTGAAATGAATACTTAGAGCAAAACCCGATTACGTGTTCATTTATAACTTTTAAATTGCTTAGGTTACATCCCATTGGAGAATCATGATGACTGATACTTTGTAGTGTTTGAAAGAAGTGCATAAAGTCGATGATGCGTCTTCCCTCGACCTTGTATGCGGGTGCTGGACTCGCCGCATCCTCTCTTTCAACAATAAATGCATCCTGCAACATACAAAAATAATTTTAGCATTTGTAAGTTTGAACCCATTCGATACTAAGAAAATTAAAATTACTTTCTGCATGAAATTTCTATTGTCTATCTAATCTGATCTAATCTAATCTAAGCTGCAAAGCTATATATCATTTAAGATTTACATTAAATGCATTCCCACAAGCAGACATGTATAATTTCGCGCTAACACATGCCGCATGTGGGCCTACAATATAAAAACCCAATCTCAAATGAACATAAGCCCTGCAACTCTTGCCGTACTTCCCTAAAACAGGGGTGACATTGGCAAAGTGAACCATTTTCCTTTTTACAGTATGGGTGTTCAGCCGCATACCAACCTATAAGTCAAGGAACATACATGACGAATTACAGTTTTTTTTTTAAATCAACAAATAACAATATATACATTTCGGATATTTGGTCCATTCATACCTTTCTCGGTCTTCCTCTACCACGACATCCATCTATTCTACCAACATATTCTTTCTTCGTCAGTCTTTCCTCATTCATTCTCTCCATATGCCCAAACCATCTTAACAAACTTCTTTTAATCTTCACTTTCACACTTTCTCTTGCACCACATTCTTCTCTTACAAAATCATTCCTCACCCTGTCACTCCGTTTTTTCCCAATCATACTTCTCTATGGTGTCTATAATTTTGATTCTTTTAAAAAAAAATGACGATTGAAAAATAAAAATTATCATCATAGTCCTACATTTGCCTTATTTTGATAGCCCTTCACTTGCCTATAATTTTTCAATTGTTTTTTTCTTCTGTATGGCAGCCCACAATACAAAGATTTTGATGAAGAACTAGTGTCACCTAGCACTATTTCACAGACAATTATGAAGAAAAATCACATAACATCGTTAGAGCCGTTTTTGAGAAAATCGCATTCTAAATTTTCAGCTCTTGGCCTTGGGAAGCCATATTGAATTTTCGAAAAAAAAAACACACACACACAATTATGTTTATATTTACTTACGTTAGAACAATGTGGGAAGTCTTTCGAAATTAGTTCTTCTTGCGTTGTAGAATTTCCCCTAAAAAAATCAAATCACATGCTTTGAAGCTCTAGAAAGTTTATTATATCTTTAATAACATACAAATTGAAGGTAGCATTGTAGGCTCTGGCTAACCCTTTCAAAATAGTGACAGAATTTCATTTTTTTATTTTTTTGTTTTAAGTTAGTATTTTATTTGTTTTTTATTTGTATTTCATGTGTTTTTCATTGTATTTTTTTTATTTGTTGTTTTTGTTAATTTTTTGTTTGATTTAATTTTAATTTTAATGTTTTTTGATTTTTTTTTGTGTGTTCCAGTTTATTATTATTTGTGCTTTGTTAATTTTGAATCTAATTTTTTTTTTATTTTTTATTTTTATAGTTGCACAAATTCATACATGTTCAGTTTTTTTAAAGTTTTGTCTAATTTTTATTTTTGACCATTTTTGTTTTGTTTTTTAAAAGGATTTTTTTTTTTTTTTTTGACATAAATCCACTCTTTAAATTTTCCACGATTACAAAGACGATAATGTTAGGTGATTGGCTGTTGGAGTATATAACTTGTCAGTATATAGGTACATATTACATAAGATATTTTTGTTTAAAAATCGTGTTTGATTGGTCGATAGAAAATATTTTTTTAATTTTCCACCATTTTGTCGGGAAACCAAAATTTCATTGGCTGTACAGTATATAACAAGAATGGATTTAATTGGTCGAAAGAAAATAATGAGGAACCAATCCACATAAGCCTATTTACCTCAAAACATATATAAAACAATACATAAAACTAAGCTGAATGATTTTGTAAAAAATCGTTAGTTTAATGTTTTGTTTGAACAAAATAGTCATTAAAAAAAAAGTTCTTACAAAAATTGTTGCAATAACTAAATTAAACTCGAAAATGTAAAAATAACCTCTAAAATTTAAAATAGACGCCAGCAGACCTCTGAATATTAGAGAAACCAAAAAAAAATGTATGGCAGCTACTCTTAATCCTTCATGTATTTTGTTGTATTTTTGAAAATATGTAAGTTTGATTATGTTTAGGTGGCATGTTTAATTTCTATGTTCCAACTTAATGCATGCGCCCGTTGTGCTACTTGAAAGTTATATTTTTTATTATTTTTCTATGTAGGTATTTACAAATTTTGTTTGAAGGATTTACTTTTTGCGAAAAAGTTTCTTCCAAAAGTCGTTAAAATTACTAAGAGACATGACTGTTTCGGATATCAAGCCTGTAAATTTAAAATGGCCGCCAGCGGCATAATTTCAATTTTCAGTCTGTATGGCAGGTATGCGAAGTATACACGTGACGTCATCCGGACCCTGAGAGTTGTTTAGCCACTAAGACTTTATGGGGGTATGCAAAATTTCAGCATCGCGCTGCGAACGGTCTGGGCGCCTATAATGGTACAAATATACAAACACACAAACAAACAAACAAACACCAAAAATTCTGGATATGAGGCTTAGTTCAGTCCGTCAATAGAAACTCTTGTTGGAAAAACATTTTTGCTAATTCGAAAAAAACAGACGCAAATTGGGTCTACTTTTTTATATATAAGATAAAAAATTTAACGCATCATTAAAAAACACAAAATTGATGTTGTTTTCTATTTTATAATATATCTATATTATAATAAAATACTATTTACCTTTCTCTTGCAATATTTTCATCGACATCAGTGGTTTGACTCCCAGATCGAATAAATTGTAATTTTTCCCTGGCGGCTTTTAAAACTTTTTTTTGCTTGGAGCTACTGCATGTCGGTTTTTTTTTGTGTCCCATCTGCAACATAATGTCAATTGAAGCAAGTCAACAAAACCGTTTTGTTTACAAATACGTCTTATGTACGAATATTTTACCAACATTTCATGCAGCCCTGGCAGCACCACAAAATTCTTTTAAAATCAAAAAACCATCCAAAATAATAGTAAAAATGAAGAATAAAGGTTTTACTCACGATTTATTTTAAAGATATTAGTACCTTTTATATTTTTGTATCAGAAAACTCAAAATTTTCAACTTTTTTGACGTATTCTATAGTGTCCGCAAATTTGACGTGCGTTCCGCTCGGATAACAGCTCACGACTGCCAGACACCTGCCAGATAAATCCCCTAGCGGCGGAATTTGCTTCAATTTGTATGGGAAAAAGTATTTAAATTTGAAATATATATTTTTTACATTCTTCCGGCTAAAAATAACAAAATTTAAGACTCCTTAAATTGAGATAACAAGTTAAACTACAGGTCAGATTTTTTAAAATTTATTTTGTTTAGCGTGGATACCAAAAAAAACGTCCACAATAACACCCTTTTTCAAGCAATTTTGAGGAAATGATAATCTTGGGATTCTTTTTTTGTATTGCGAAGTATTTATTTTTACAGTTTTAGCATTCAACAAAAGTAAATGAAGACTTTTTCTAAATAATCTGATTTTTTATTTTTTTCTATTCCATCGTTTGTATGCTAAAGTACATCCCAAACATGTGCCGTTTTCTCCGAAACGCACACGCCCCCGTTAATAGACCAACCTTCTACTTCAAAGGCATCTTTTACAATTAGTAAGAAACAAAAAATCTTAGTTGCAAAGATATATTACATTTGAGATTCATAAAATGCATTTCCATAAGCAGAGATTTATAAGTTCGCGCTTACACATACTGCATGTGGACTTACAACATAAAAACCTAATCTCAAATGAACATAAGCCCCCCAACTCTTGCTGACTTGCGCTGAAACAGAGGACTATAATCTAAGTTGCAAGGATATATAAAGATTGAAAGCTTTGACAGGTGAACTTGAAAGAAGAGTAATGAAAGGCAGGTGTGTACTGGATGCCACAGCTTGTATCGCCAAAAATCAAAGCATATCTAAAAATGCTCGATTGGCGGTACACGGTGGCATACTTTTACCCACCTTGATGTATGGAAGCGAAGCCTGGACGGTGAATGAAAGTGAAATTAGCAAAGTCCATACTGTTGAAATGGACTTTCTAAGAAGTATGATTGGGAAAAAACGGAGTGACAGGGTGAGGAATGATTTTGTAAGAGAAGAATGTGGTGCAAGAGAAAGTGTGAAAGTGAAGATTAAAAGAAGTTTGTTAAGATGGTTTGGGCATATGGAGAGAATGAATGAGGAAAGACTGACGAAGAAAGTATATGTTGGTAGAATAGATGGATGTCGTGGTAGAGGAAGACCGAGAAAGGTATGGATGGACCAAATATCCGAAATTGCGAATGAATGGAATATCCAGAGTCATAATAAAAGAAGGACTTGTATGAAGAAGGTTATGACTCTGGAGGAAATAAAGAAGTATGTAAGGATAGAAAGAAATGGCGGTCGATCTGTAATGTTGGCGGCTAGGGTTTATTAAAGTGAAATTGGTTTTATGATTTAGTTTTTTTTTAGTGTCCATGTTTATATTATTGTTTATTGATTTAAAAAATGTAATTTGCGATGTTTGTTCCTTGACTTATAGGTTGGTATGCGGCTGACCACCCATACTGTAAAAAATGATTCACTTTGCCAATGTCACCCCTGTTTCAGGGAAGGACGGCAAGAGTTGCAGAGCTTATGTTCATTTGAGATTGGATTTTTATATTGTAGGTCCACATGCGGTATGTGTTAGCGCGAAATTATACATGTCTGCTTGTGGGAATGCATTTAATATAAATCTTAAATGATATATATCTTTGCAGCTTAGATTAGATTAGAAAGCTCAAATACAATGCATGCCTACAAACAAACATTTGCCTGCAACTTTTGCCAACCTTCCCTGGAACAGGGGTGACATTAGCAAAGTGCAACATTTTTTAACAGTTTGGGTGGTCAACTTCATACCAACCTATAAGTCAAGGACTATGATGGAGCAAATTAAAACCTTCTAGGATGATTTACAGGAGTACATAAAACCACCAAAAGATTATTCCATTGTGCATCGTAGCAACAACATGAATTGCTATCCACATTGATGCACTTAGTTGTGACAAACAACATCAGACGTCACACTAAACTTACTAACTAACCATCACGCCATTTCCCCGTAGGAGCTTCACTACCATGCACAAGGGTTGCTACCAGAACTCCGTTGTGTACTGCCAATTCTGCTTCTTTCCATTACTTCTTATTTGCCACTATCGATTTTAAGGCACCATTAACTATGTTTCCAGCACTAACCCTTCTCTCAATGTCCTTATCCACATTTCCGTCTCTTGTAAACATACTTCCTGCTTCAACCTGCTTCATTTGCTATAATCTTACATACCTACGGTATATAAAATTTATTATTTTTTATGATATTTTTTTGGATTGTAACTCTAATCCAGGCTAGTCCAACGTACGGCCCGCGGGCCACAATGCATAAGCCTTTTATTCGGCCCACGACGACATCAATAGATATTGCGCAATAAGTTCAATTATTTACTGTTAACTGGGGGGCTAGTTTCCCCGCGCGTAAAAGTTTTTTTGGCATTTTTTTTTTAAATTGCGTGCCCCCCCCCCGTCGACAGAATTTTTATGAAAAAAAGGAACTTCTGAAAATTGCGTTTTTCAGGAAGTACAAGATGTTACAACACAAAAAGAGTAGGACGTTTTTTCAACTACAAACTTTCAGCTTTGAGAATCTATAAATTGCATGTATGTGTTAATGATCCATAATTGATGTCTACGTTCTTTTATTTTTTAAGCCAAATAAGAACCAATGTCCAGGCCTGGATGGGTCCCCTGGTGCAGGGAAAAGCTCGGGCCCCCTTATATGCCTCCTACCTCATATTTGTTTCACAATGCAAAAGATGCATAGGTATTATGAAATATTATTTTTAAATGAAGATTTACCAATAATTGAATAGTTGAATAAAAAATGGTACTATGGAGTTGAAAAGTTACACACTCAGTGCAAATGCTTACTGCGTTGCTCCCGAAGGAGTCGCTTGGGATGTGTGTTATTTTTACAAGCGCCACTTGCCTTGGAGTGGGAGTTTCCCAGTTCCCTAGGGTGCATTGTAGAAATAGCACTTAACAATTATTTAGGTCCCTTGCGTCCCCCTTGGGCGCGGGGCCCTGGTTCCGTCGCACCGCTCAACCTGCCCTTAATCCGGGCCTTCCAATATCACACATGCAGCAAATGCAAACACGCAAAACAGCCCCCCACATTAATTTACGCTGCTCAAAAGCCCCAAGACCCTGGACTGGATCTCCATCCGATTTGATGGAGATCCGGTCGATTGAGGACGCAAAACACCAATTCCTTGTGATTAGCATGAAATATCAAGGAGCGTATCCCGATGCAGTTGCATTGAGTCAGTAACTTTAGATTTAGCCTTGTTTTCTCTAGTGGACGAACAGGTAGATCTAGAATGACTGCTGGGTCGGGTCACGTGCAGCGGTCTTATCCCACAGGAGCTCCATCTTGGTATGAGTCATTCCCAGTTCCCTACTGACATGGTGGAACATCTCCCAATACCAGCGTGTGATGAATAATGTGATAGTGAATAAGTTTTCCTATGTGTGATTTTTTTTTCGTGTTTGATTCGTGAAAGTTCTAATTTAAAAAAAAACAAAGGTAAAACTTTGTTTTAACTCCACTACCTTCAGGTTATTTTCCAAGAAATAGGCAAAAAATATTCAGGTTTCGAAACCACAATGTACGTACTCCTGACTTTTGAAGTGTTATGAAAAATTACAAGATGGCAAACAACCGAGCGCTTAGCCTGCCCTGAGCACAGGGTATAGGCACCCCCTGAGCACAGCATATAGGCACCCCCTGAGCACAGGGTATAGGCACCCCCTGAGCACAGGGTATAGGCACCATCTGAGCACAGCGTATAGGCACCCCCTGAGCACAGGGCATAGGCACCCCCTGAGCACAGCATATAGGCACCCCCTGAGCACAGGGTATAGGCACCCCCTGAGCACAGGGTATAGGCACCCCCTGAGCACAGGGTATAGGCACCATCTGAGCACAGCGTATAGGCACCCCCTGAGCACAGGGCATAGGCACCCCCTGAGCACAGCATATAGGCACCCCCTGAGCACAGGGTATAGGCACCCCCTGAGCACAGGGCATAGGCACCATCTGAGCACAGCGTATAGGCACCCCCTGAGCACAGGGCATAGGCACCATCTGAGTACAGCGTATAGGCACCCCCTGAGCACAGCGTATAGGCACCCCCTGAGCACAGCATATAGGCACCCCCTGAGCACAGGGTATAGGCACCCCCTGAGCACAGCATATAGGCACCCCCTGAGCACAGGGTATAGGCACCCCCTGAGCACAGGGCATAGGCACCATCTGAGCACAGCGTATAGGCACCCCCTGAGCACAGGGCATAGGCACCATCTGAGTACAGCGTATAGGCACCCCCTGAGCACAGCGTATAGGCACCCCCTGAGCACAGCATATAGGCACCCCCTGAGCACAGGGTATAGGCACCCCCTGAGCACAGGGCATAGGCACCATCTGAGCACAGCGTATAGGCACCCCCTGAGCACAGGGCATAGGCACCATCTGAGTACAGCGTATAGGCACCCCCTGAGCACAGCGTATAGGCACCCCCTGAGCACAGCATATAGGCACCCCCTGAGCACAGCATATAGGCACCCCCTGAGCACAGGGTATAGGCACCCCCTGAGCACAGCATATAGGCACCCCCTGAGCACAGGGTATAGGCACCCCCTGAGCACAGCATATAGGCACCCCCTGAGCACAGGGCATAGGCACCATCTGAGCACAGCGTATAGGCACCCCCTGAGCACAGCATATAGGCACCCCCTGAGCACAGGGTATAGGCACCCCCTGAGCACAGCATATAGGCACCCCCTGAGCACAGCATATAGGCACCCCCTGAGCACAGCATATAGGCACCCCCTGAGCACAGGGTATAGGCACCCCCTGAGCACAGGGCATAGGCACCATCTGAGCACAGCGTATAGGCACCCCCTGAGCACAGGGCATAGGCACCATCTGAGTACAGCGTATAGGCACCCCCTGAGCACAGCGTATAGGCACCCCCTGAGCACAGCATATAGGCACCCCCTGAGCACAGGGTATAGGCACCATCTGAGTACAGCGTATAGGCACCCCCTGAGCACAGGGCATAGGCACCATCTGAGCACAGCGTATAGGCACCCCCTGAGCACAGGGCATAGGCACCATCTGAGCACAGCGTATAGGCACCCCCTGAGCACAGGGCATAGGCACCATCTGAGCACAGCGTATAGGCACCCCCTGAGCACAGCGTATAGGCACCCCTTGAGCACAGGGTATAGGCACCCCCTGAGCACAGGGCATAGGCACCATCTGAGTACAACGTATAGGCACCCCCTGAGCACAGCATATAGGCACCCCCTGAGCACAGGGTATAGGCACCCCCTGAGCACAGGGCATAGGCACCATCTGAGTACAGCGTATAGGCACCCCCTGAGCACAGGGCATAGGCACCATCTGAGCACAGCGTATAGGCACCCCCTGAGCACAGGGCATAGGCACCATCTGAGCACAGCGTATAGGCACCCCCTGAGCACAGCGTATAGGCACCCCTTGAGCACAGGGTATAGGCACCCCCTGAGCACAGGGCATAGGCACCATCTGAGTACAACGTATAGGCACCCCTTGAGCACAGCGTATAGGCACCCCCTGAGCACAGCGTATAGGCACCCCCTGAGCACAGCGTATAGGCACCCCCTGAGCACAGCGTATAGGCACTCCCTGAGCACAGGGTATAGGCACCCCCTGAGTACAGCGTATAGGCACCCCCTGAGCACAGCGTATAGGCACCCCCTGAGCACAGCGTATAGGCACTCCCTGAGCACAGGGCATAGGCACCATCTGAGTACAACGTATAGGCACCCCCTGAGCACAGGGCATAGGCACCATCTGAGTACAACGTATAGGCACCCCCTGAGCACAGCGTATAGGCACCCCCTGAGCACAGCGTATAGGCACCCCCTGAGCACAGCGTATAGGCACCCCCTGAGCACAGCGTATAGGCACTCCCTGAGCACAGGGCATAGGCACCATCTGAGTACAACGTATAGGCACCCCCTGAGCACAGGGCATAGGCACCATCTGAGTACAACGTATAGGCACCCCCTGAGCACAGGGCATAGGCACCATCTGAGTACAACGTATAGGCACCCCCTGAGCACAGCGTATAGGCACCCCCTGAGCACAGCGTATAGGCACCCCCTGAGCAC
This sequence comes from Agapetus fuscipes, assembly GCA_951799405.1. NCBI lineage: Eukaryota > Metazoa > Arthropoda > Insecta > Trichoptera > Glossosomatidae > Agapetus > Agapetus fuscipes. The sequence continues at coordinate 11,407,136 of OX637352.1, forward strand.
AGCGTATAGGCACCCCCTGAGCACAGCGTATAGGCACCCCCTGAGCACAGCGTATAGGCACCCCCTGAGCACAGGGCATAGGCACCACCTGAGCACAGCGTATAGGCACCCCCTGAGCACAGGGTATGGGCACCTCCTGAGGAACTAACTTGTCTAGACTTGTAATGACGTGACTTTAGAACTCGCGCCAGGCAGTTTGTGGTTTTCAAATATATTATTATTTCTCAAGCGCATGTGATATGGGATGTAGCAGAATGGTACACTCGAGAGTTTTTGTATCGCTTACGTTCATATGCATAGGGCGGTTGAGAAGAACATTATCTTTTTTTTTTTACCTATCTAAATTCACATTTTGTAATTATAGTAATGTTTTACTTATTTATTTTGAAATAAAAAGAAATGTGCAAGTTAATTAAACCTTTGTGGCATAGGCGTCAAGTGTAAACTTGCATACAGTGCGGGCTGCCAATTATAGTCGTCATGCAACTTTGAACTTATCCCTGACATCTGTGTTCAACAATTCAAAATTCTGCAAGTGGAATGAGCTAAACCTTTGTGACTGTTGTTCTTGAATAACAAATACATGTGACTGTGCACATAGTTTGTTTGTCAATCAGTTAAGGTAGAAAACAATACTTAAATGTTTTAAAAATATGCTAGAAAAAGTATTCCATCCTGGGGGTATTAGCTTAAATTAGTTTGAGAGATGGCCTACAACCATTTTTAAATTGACAATATTTAACTTATCTGTTCATTCTAATGATTGGTTCACAAACTAGGAGAAGAAATACACATCAAAATCTTCTTTCTGCGATATCTCAGCCCAAGGAATACGTTCAGTTTTACCTTTAAGGTGTCCATATTGCGGGGTTTTAGGAAAAGCTGTGTTTTATAAGAAAGTGAAACATTAATTTTACCAACATTTTGTCGCAGTGGCAGAAGTTAGAACTAGACGGCTCACATTATCCGCTACAGAGTCTTCAGCTTCCCATTCTTTCTTAATATCCAGTCTCTCTTGCTTCACATCGCTCTCTTCAATGTCTATTTGTTCATCTGAGTGCACTAGTTGTGCATCCATAAACTCCGAGACCGGCTCCTTCTCAAGCTTCACAACAATGTCCATTGTAACTTAATCACTTGCACGAAACAAGCAAACAACAATAACTCTGACTGGAATTCTACAAAAAGAGAAACCAATAGGAAAACCTTTGTATTGAAACTAAAAAACTAAGTTTTTCAGAGTTTTCCTACGTGCTGACAGTTACTAGGGATGGGCGACAATGGGCGATATAATTATATCGATATATCATGGGGCATCTACACGCTTGCGGCAAACGCTTTGCGGCGCGTAGTCTTAGAGCTAGACGTATAAAACCTTACCTCGCAGAGACATTGTCAGGCTGGTAGTTTGCATCGAGTACATGATTTTTTTTCACAGATCTGCCTTTTCCTATCCTGGAGCGTTTTGGATCTGTGAAAAATTCATGTACTCGATGCAAACTACCTGCCTGACCATGTCTCTGCGAGGTAAGGTTTCATACGTCTAGCTCTAAAACTACTCACCGCAAGGCGCTTGCCGCAAGCGTATGGATGCCCCGGCCATAGGCCATAAGGTATTACAAGCCAAGCGTGTGGACGGCCGTTTGGCTAGGCTTGGGGCGTGGTTTGTGCCTCCTTGGCTTGGCTTGTCGCCGATCCGACCAGAGTCGGTTTTTTGACGCAAGTCAAAGGGAATTCACGCATGCGCATGCCAGGCACACACATATACTTGTGCGTGCGCATTCTGGTACGGTACGGTTCCTATGAATTTTAATCATCCACCATCGTCTTTGCCGTATTATTCGTTTATTTTTAGTTTCTCTCTTTTTGTTTTGTTTTTTTTTTTTAAATAATAATAAGTTTATCCAAATGTTATAGCTAAAAGCTGGACGTCCGCCATGCTTGCTTATTCGAACACACACAGACGCACGCACAAGCGTGTTAATGACCCCGCTTGCAAGTCCTTGCCGCAAGGCGCTTGCCGCAAGCGTGTGGATGCCCCATCAAAAGTACCGATATTTTTTTTGAAAAATATCGATATTAGAAATATCGATTAATCCATATTTTTTTTATCCATATTTTTTTTATCAAAATCGTATCAAAAACCATAGATCTAGTACCTCGTAGATTCGACATCTGAGGTTGAAAAAACAACCGCTTTTACGGAATTTGTAAGTGTGTGCGTGAATTCGCGTGCGCACACGTCCTAATGATCAGGGGCGTACTCAGGGGTGATAAGCTAAAATGGATTAATTCTGATTTATGCAAAAAAAAATATATCGATAATTTTTAACTTTGAACATCCTTCTTCTAAAACAGATTTGTGAAGAGAAATGCACCACACCAACCTATATTGCCTGACCAGAAACAAGTTTGAACATCTTTTTTATATTTCATGTACCTCCGCACTAGAGTGGAGTGTTTTCCAATCGAGGTAAAATACCATGCGGTAAGAAGTTACACTACATGTGTAGCTAAGTTTAGTTGAGTTGATAATAATAATAATATTAGGATGATTAATTTGGTGAGCGCTGTTTTTGTGTGTATCGCAACCTCAAGAGCCCTCTGCGAGCTTGGTCGTCGCTGTAGAAAGCGCCAATTCTCAAGCAAGACCCAGTTGTTGTAAGGTTGGATGGACCTTTCAGTGACCGGTCTTTGGTAAAGGTTTATGAATTTTTCAACTCAGCGAAGAGCGCATTCGAAATATAAATGGTATATTTTTTGTGCTCCGCCGGGATCCAATCCACAACCTTCCATTTACGAGTCCGAACCCAGATAGCAGGTCAGTTTGCTGCAAGTTTGATTTGTATATAAATTTATATTGTCATGTCAAATATGACAAAATAAGTTTGTTGCAATATTGCTGCAACGTTGTGCTCACAGCATTATATTTTTTCTTTATGTTTCCTGCCTGCATAGTGCATTTTAACCGCCATAACGTCTGTCAACTGTCAAGCCGGCTTGCGTTTCAACTCTGACAATTCTTCCCCTCGAAATCGTCAATTTTCAAGGTAATTATACATTAAATTGAAAAAAATCATTTTTAGCGTGTTCCTTAGTTCATAAACTATTTAACAGTATATAATTTGTAGCAAGTTCTATGTTTTTTAGTACTTTTTTTTGTATACAAAATAACAATGGTTTGAACATACACAGGATTTTGAGGTCATTTTTAACAGCCTTACTATTTTATTTTTTCAGATGTCTTACTCTATTCGAGAGATTAATATGTGTTTGAATGGAAATGCATCAGATGTAGAACTTGAAGATGAAGATGACGAAATTACAACCTGGTGGGAGCCAAGGATCGAAAACGGTGACCAGGAGATGGCTGCAGACGAGTTGAGCCAGATAATTGGGATGCCCATTGAAATAAACGTTAGTATTTTATTTTTTTATTTATCTATTAAAAAATCCTCATTTTATTCAAAATATATCTCAACAAATTAGCTATAAATCGGTACCTTTAAACTCGTATCTTTATAATTAATCACAGATTGTACTGCATTGACATTGACTGAAGTCCTCTAAAATAGGTTTTCTATGGTTCCAATTTCTATTTTATTTGTGGATGATATTATAAACATAACTATTTATTTCTTTTCAGGCACCTAGTGATGTTGACCAGGAGTAAGAAGCAAATGCGGTGGAAGGTGATGGACAACATCAGGCCCATTCGTTGTGGACAGAAGTACGCTGGTGACACCGTGACTTGGATATCCCCGACACAACGTGTACTGCCAGTTTTTTACAATCCATTAAAATTTTAACGTCACTGGAATATTTTCAATTATTTGTAGATGACGCAATAATTGAAAATATGGTTCAGCAGCCCAATTTATATTCATCACAATCGGACGGCGGACAGTGAGAAGACCACGTTCAAGATGGCTGGATGGAGTGGTGGCGGATAGCCGTGCAGTGGGAATGTGGGACTGGAGGAGGAAGACGTTGGATAGACAGCGCTGGCAGCGGTTGCTGAGGGAGGTCGTGCCAGTGATGATGATGATGTGACTATTATAAAACTTTGTTACTACTATAAGCAAACTGTAAATGAAATAAATAAAAATATTTCATCTTTTTATTCTAATTTTGTTTTTTTAAATATTATAATAATATCAAAAAATGTATATAATTTGCAGAAGCAAACATTTTGCAAGTTTGTCATGACAACCTTACGGGAACTTTGTTATGACAAAGTTTCTGCAAGCTTGTTGCTGGGAAACTAGAAAGTTTGATTAAAACTTGCCTCAAGTGTATATACTTGCCATGGTGAACTTGCAGCAAGCCTTCACTTTTTACAACAAAACGTTGCAGCAATATTGCAACAAACTCATTTTGTCATATTTGACATGACAATATAAATTTAAATACAAATCAAACTTGCAGCAAACTGACCTGCTATCTGGGACATATCTTTGCAGCTTAGATTTAGATTAGATTTTAGAGTAATAAATCAACATCCGTATCCATAACTGAAACTATCGGATACTCGAAACTAAAAAAAAACTCTTATCCGTATCCAAAACAGATTGAAAAATGTAATGAAAATGTCGTCTGTAACATCGTTTCAATATATATTTTTTCATTTTTCAGTTAATACGGAGCTTTAATAATAATCACGTATTCTTGTGTGATTGATTAAAAAAAATAATGATAGCCTAGAAATAATGCCATACAATCAATGTTCTTATTTGTAGGTATTTTATTTTCAAAATCCCTTAAAAATCTAATATCCGTGACCGAAACTTTCCAAAACTAGCGGATATCCGAAATAATATCATTTAACTGTACGAAATTATGTGCTGGATAATCAAAATGATAAACAAAACAAAAATATATTTCATGGTAAATGTTTTCTCTCTTTGGTAATATTGAATTAAATTGAAACGGTTGTCGACCTCTCGAACATTAACATTATGTTGAAAAAAACTATACGTGTGTGTGTGTGTTGGCGAGCGATATTTTGTTGATGTATTAATAAAGTATTGACAACATTCTCTGTAAAGTTATGTGAAACCTTTTTTAATTTTTAAAATTTATTAAATTTTGCCTATTAAGACGAAAATTAAAGTTTAAAAGTACATATGTACTTAATTTTCAATCAGAAATAGTGCCTCTTGGAGACATTGTCTATAACGCTAACGTAACGTCGGGAATAATGTGTGAGTATAACTAGAGATGTTGTGGATATTAATTGTAATCGTAATTTAAACATTCAAGTATCCGAAATAAAAATAAAAACATGTTCGGAACCGAAACCGATACAAAAGATTCGGATAATTTCGGATAGGGGTGTAGACGGAGTCTAAATCCAACATGTTATTATACTGTAACTGTAACTCTGTCAACATTCTGCGAGGGGTTGTCAGAGCCTCTGCAGATTTGCTTCCATCTTTCCCTATCCGTGAATGCCTCTTTCAATTCATTCGTATCCATCAACGTTTTCATAAGTTTCCTTCTTTTGCATTCACTTGTACGTCGCATTCTTTCAATATTTTTTTGCAACTTAGATTAAACATTATAGACTTACGTGACTGATGATCTGTAATAATAATAATCTATAATCTAAATTGCAAGGATATATTCATTTAAAGCTCTCAAATGTATGCCCGCAAACAAGCACATGTAGTTCGCGCTTACAAATGCTGAATGTGAACTTACAAATGAAAAACCTCAAATGAATAAAAGCCCTACAACTTTAGCCGACCTTTCCTGACACAGGGGTGACATTGGCAAAGTGAATTGGCAAAGTTTTGCGCTTGATTACCACAATCTATAATCTAAGTTGAAAAGGTATGTTAACATTTAAGATTCATATAAAGCGCATTCTCACAAGCATACACGCTTGTAAGATCGCATTTACAAATGCTGCATGTGTATTTACAAATTGAAACCAAAACCTACAATCAACCAATCTATTAGTCAAGGATCTGGTATATTAACTGGTTATATACAAGGATAAATGGTAGATTTTGTGTGCTCCGCTAGGATTCGAATCCACAACCTTCCATTCAGAGTCCGAAGTGTTACCACTACACTACGGACTGATAAGATATAAAAGAAGATAAAAAATGATAAATAATATGAAAATATTTTTTATGGCCAAACTTGTTTTAATACACTGGTTTGCTATCACTAGGACCTACACTTTGAAAATATAAAAAAAATACGTATGTGTGAGATTGTATACGAAACAGTACTTTTACACGCCTTTGTTAAAACGACATAACATGTTCTGGTCACACGTCCTAAGTGTGGATTCAAGATGCAAAAAAAGTTAAATAATTTTAACATAGAATAATACTTGTGTCAAATCATTTCTTTTTGCAATTTTTGATGCATAACTTATGGGGCTTCCACACGCTTGCCAACCCATCTCAAGTCAAGCGCACAGTGTGTCGTCTAGAACATGCTAGCTGGACAAATTTTTGTCTAATGGACTCATTTTGTCTAGCTAGCATGTTCTAGACGACACACTGTGCACTTGGCTTGTAGCGTGTGGAAGCCCCATTACTGTATGAGCCATGCAGTCGTAAATACTCAACAATAGCGTTTAAACACAGGTTTATAAAAACTAAAACGCTCGCTAAGAGCGTCAAGAATATTTACATTATTTTTTTATGAAACGTAATGCTTGAGTAAGAACATTAAGTTATATACTTCAGCAACGACATCTGGCCATGATCAGTCAAAGTTATTTGACATAAAATTACGATTTTAGTTTCATAAAACAATTAAAGAGGTTCTTTAGTCCCGATATTAATAACCTTCTTAAAGTCTCGTATAACCTTAAGCGATACTTTCGAGTGATTATTTTTGAAATTTGAATGAATTTGCATGCATTACAAAGTAAACTCTGTCAAAAAACCAAATACTTACTGTCAAGAATATTAAAACACTTTTTGACACGACAGCCTTGTTTTTGGGTTTTAATTGGGAATTCAGGATGATGTAACCACTCATCAATGCAGCAGTTTATTTTTAAGTGATTATTCTTTAAAAGATTCACTTGTTAACCAGTGGCGGCTCCAGCTAAGGTGCATCGGTGCATTGCACCTCCTGTAAGAATGCCACGACCCATCACTTACAATTTTGTTCCCCATAAAATATCCTCTGTGTCAAGTCCTATTTTACATTTATCATTATTTTACATATTATACAGCTCTACGAACATGTAAAGACTACGAGTTGCTAGGTATTTAAATGTATAATATTATCGCGTGCATATGTGGCAATGCCCCATACTTCCTTCTATGAAGTCCATACATTTATTGAAAAAACAGCTCAAACGGTAAATACTGAGGTGCCTGTACATTTTTAGATAGCAGCTCCGGCACTGCACGCTTTTCCTAGGTAAGTGACATGACATGAACGGAGAAGAATTGTGACAAAACTTTTTTTTTTATTCTACCAAAGGAACTCTTATGTTCAGAGCATATCCAACTCTTTGTTTAAAAGACTTCAATATTCGTCATTTAAAACAAAACTATAAAGTATTTCCTGACACTTAACTATTGCGTTTACAAAAAAAATAATGAAAACTGAAACGCTCACAACAGATGCTGCTTTAGTATCAATAAAAATCTTCGCATAAAGTATGTTTGTGTTTTACCATAAAGCTCTATACTTAAAATATAATTAAAATACAATGCTTTATTGTTAGCCAGGATACAAATTGTTTATTTTAAGATCAAGTTAAGCCCGACAAAAACTCATTACTTTTTAATTTATCGACGTTTTTATTATTTGCTTGAGGATTCCATTCCTAGTGAAAAATATTCAGTCGTGGTTAACAAGTGTTTTTTCGAGCATTTTAAGCAAAATAATACAAATGGATAAACTGTGTTTTAACTGATATGAAACCAACCATCTCTACGCTAGTGGCGGTCAGCGTCAGTCAGCGTCTTTACTCTGTTCTGTGATTGCATATTTATTTTTATATTCTCAGCATTCCCTACTTTCTTCGTGAGTTCTCTTATTTTTTTCAGTCTGCAGATTTCAATAATTTGAAATGTTGCTTATTTAATCAATTTATTAATTTGTCAGTCTTGCTCTTCCACGCTTTCCTTGGGGATCATCTTTGTGCACTATTTTTATCAGTCGTGAATCGTCCATTATTTGTAGATGCTCAACTAAACTCTTTGCCCAGCTATACGCCCAATAGGGTAATTGCAGTGGTGGGGAAAACGGTTTAAAATACTATGGTTGTGTAGAGTACACTTCAAGGATCACAACCATATATTTTTTATAAAGTAAAAATAAAGATATCATTGATAATTTTCAAAAATAAAATGTCGAGAATTTGAATACCGCCAAAACGCAGTGGGGCTGAAGAAACACGCTGTGACGTCAAAATTACGTAGATGGATCCATCGGTCTTAGAAAAAATAACGGTACACTCCATACATTGTGAGATCCATTGACGTCACATCCGCCTAAATAAAAAAATGAGCTGTTTTAGCGGAAATCGAAAATGGGCGAATTTTACAGAGCTGTAGTTTAAACATTAAGCAAGATATTTTTTTTTAAAAACGCAGATGCATTTTTTAAAAGGTAGTCTGTCATTTTATGAAATAAAAAAAATACATGAAATTACCCTATTGTACTCTTTTGTACCATCACTCATATTCTCCACTATAACGTACTTTAAAATATCTCTTTAAACTAATCATCCATACTTTAAAGTATGGATGATTAGTTTTGTCAAAGGTTGCAAATCTCTGAACTTGCTAATCTTGCAGAACAATACATTCTTGTTATTTTTAAGAATGTAAGTACAAGATGATGTCACAGATCTTTCCTCCTCCTGCTCCATAATCTTAATTTAATTTAAATTCAGTTAAGTTGGATTTTTCTCCGGAGGCAGACCTTAGTCCCTTTAATATATTTTCGTATTTTAAGTGACGATATTGAATTTCTTATGTAAATTTATAATTAACACTCATTTGTGAGGTAGATAAAATAAACAAATATTCATGTAAAAGCTGTGAGGTAGATTAATTATTAAATGGTGTTGGTGTGAAGGAAAAGGTTTTATGTGAAGTGTTTTTAAGTGCTATGTTTTGCTGTGTTGTTATGAAGTGAATTAATTTGGATTTACCGACGGCGATCATCCCCGTTAAAGGAAGCTCTTTTACACAATGTAAGTCATCGATTATAATATTCGTGCTAACATTTCAGCGAACATTTTCAAGGCCGGTCAGCGTGAAGTGTATGGTACATTGGGGGGAGTGGGGGAAGAGGTGTAGGCCATAATTATATTGAAAATTTCTGCCACCCAATATTCTGACCCATCGGCCGTCACTGTCAGCCCCCACGGGAGCTGGGAAACCTCCACGTCAACCGAAGTGGTTGGCGTAAGGACTGCCCCCTTACCTGTAAAAATAAATAAGTTACACTCGTCACGGGAAAAATGCGGCAAGAAGTTACACTATATATGTGGCTTAGTAAAAAAAACTTGCTTCAAATACATTTAATTGTTGTAATTGTTTGTTATATGCAACAAAACGGGTGTAGGTACGTTCTCGTGTATACCTAAATAAAATATTTATAATATGTATGTATTTCTTGCAACTTTCATTCCAAGCAAAATGGAAAATAAAAGAAAAAATGTAAATGCAGAAATTATGAACTGCCAACATTTCTAATGACGAGCCGCCTCTGTTGTTAACACTTTAAACTTGATAAATCACTCCGAATCTCCAGCGGCGGCTTCGTTTGTTTGGCTGCAAGCTAGTAAGCCAAACAGAATTTTGCGGCGTTTCCCGTTCCCTCGTACTAATATAACCTAACAGATGTGCGTCTCTTTCAAAAAAGTGCACTCGCCCGCGTGTTAGCTGAAACATCGCTATGATGTTGCATCATCCTCTCTCCTACTGAGTTTTACATGTCTTCTCTACTGGTACTAACTATATGTCAAAAAACGATATTTTTTTGCAAATGTGATTTTGCCCCCCACACCTTATAGGTGGTTTTACGTAGAAAATTGCATGTCTCCTCTCGCCCGCCCCCCCCCCCCCCTCCGTCGACAGATTTTTAACCCAATTTTTTTCGAAATTTTAAGGCGTCACCCGCCAGCGACCGATATTTTTTTGGAAAATTTCGATATTTGTTTTGAAATACGTTTCTACCCCCCCCACCCCCCCCCCCCGAAGACAGATTTTTAACCAAAAAAGATTCGAAATTTTGCGACGGTACCCACCAGCGACCAAAATATATTGAGGAAAAATATCGATATTTTTCCTCAATACGTTTTGGTCGCTGGCGGGTAACGTCTCAAAATTTCGAAATTTTTGGGTTACAAATCTGTCGACGGGGGGACGAGGGGACGGGGGGATAGAAACGCGTTTCAAAAAAAAAAAAATCGAAATTTTCCAAAAAAATATCGGTCGCTAGCGGGTAACGCCTCAAAATTTCGAATTATTTTGGGTTAAAAATCTGTCGAAGGGTGGGGGAGGGAGAGGAGACATGCAATTTGCTACGTAAAAATGTTGGCTTCAAAACACAGCCACCTTAAAGTGTGGGGAGAAATGTCACATTTGCAAAAAAATATCGTCTTTGATACGATTTTGATACTTGAAAAACAATATCGAAATATAGATTAATCAATATTTCTAATATCGATGAAAATATCGATATTTTTCAAAAAAAATATCGGTACTTTTGATATATCGATATATTTTGTCCATCCCTACTGGTTTACAAGTCTTTCCTGTGATGTGCCTGTGATCCTCCTGTCAATTTGTAGTATTCCCATTTGATTATTTTATTTATCTATTTTGTCTAAGTGATTAAGTAACAATGAACATTGTTGTGAAGCTTGAGAAGGAGCCGGTCTCTGAGTTTATGGATGCACAACTAGTGCAGTCAGATGAACAAATAGACATTGAAGAGAGCGATGTGAAGCAAGAGAGACTGGATATTAAGATAGAATGGGAAGCCGACGACTCTGTAGCGGATAATGTGAAGAATGAGGACTATGTGTCGGATAATATGAGCCTTCTAGTTCTAACTTCTGCCACTGCGACAAAATGTTGGTTGAATGAATACTTCTGTTGAGACCACAGCTTTTGTTGAAATGTAGCAAACCTTTAACAAAAACGTCGGCGGATAAGAAAGCTGCCAATAAGCCGACTGGTCCGTAGTCTAGTGGCAACACTTTGGACTCGTAAATGGAAGGTGTGGGTTTGAATCCCGGCGGAGAACAAAAATATACCATTTATGTTTTCAAATTTGCTCTTCGCTGGGTTGGAAAATTCATAAACCTTTCCTACCAAAAGCCGGTCATGAAAAGGTCTATCCAGCCTTAGAGCAACTGGGTTTTGCTTGAGAATTGACGCTTTCTACAGCAACGACCAAACTTGCAGAGGGCTCTTGAGGTGTGATACACACAAAAACAGTGCTCACCAAATAAATCAGCCTAATTTGATTTTTTTTAATAGACCATGGTCTAACCTGACAACTACAAACGCTACTAGCTAAGGGCCGGGCTGCGGTTGCTGGCGTACTCGGTACCATCAGAGCGTATATGCGGAAAGCAGTCCAACTGTATCCAACTATCCCAAAATAGTGCTGCCCTACGGGCGTTTATTCAATTGTAAATTTTCCATTAATAATTCTCGAATTTCAGGGTTGAAACGAAAAAAAAACATTTATTGTGTCCAGCATTCACATTCTGTTTTTTTTCCGATTCCGTATGTATATTAATCTCTAAACAACTTAGAAATAGAAAAAAAATCCTCATACCAATTAGAATGTATGCTTTTAGTTGCGTTTTAATCACGTTTATGCAAGTATGCATAATCTTAGGATTGAACACTTTTTCTGTTTTATGTTCTTCTTTTTTGTAATAAACAACACATATTCCTTTCTTTTGGTATAAGTATGTGTTGTTTATAGCTTCCTTTTGGTATATACGTTGTTTATTCCTTCGTTTTGTTATATGTGTTGTTTACTATTGATAACATAATTGGCTGTTATTTTTGTATAAAGTTATTTTCACTCAAACCTGGCAACACTACAAAACTCTTCTAAGATTAAAAAAATGTACAAAATAAACAGAAAAATGAAGAATTAAGGTTACACTCACGATTAATTTCCAATATCTTTTTACCTTTTGTATTTTTGTGAAGAAAAACTCAACAATTTTGTTAATTTTATAGTTTTTTTTACGCAATGCAGAGTGCTCGCAGATTTGTCGTGCGCACCATGTGAACGTTGACTCGCGACTGACTAGATTATTGACACGCCGCAGTATAATCACATCGGAATTTGTATGAAGAAAATGATTTCAATTTGAAAAGTATATTTTTTTCATTCTTCCGGATCAAAATATAAAAATTTGAAAGGGTAGAAATTGAGATAACAAGTTAAAATATAGTTCTAGTGCTAAAAAAAAAAGATTTCTAGCATGGATTCTAAAAATCTGGCACCCATAACACCCTTTTTCAAGTAATTTTGTGGACATGGTTACCTTGGGATTATTTTTTTGTTCAGTGAAGTCTGTATTTTTACAGTTTTAGATGCGTAGAAATTTAAGTAAAAATGTATTCTAAATGATGTATTCCTTGACTTATAGGTTGGTATGAGGCTGACCACCCATACTGTAAATATGGTTCACTTTGCCAATGTCACCCCTGTGTCAGGGAAGGTCGGCAAAAGTTGTGGGGCTTATGTTCATTTGAGGTTGGGATTTTATTTGTAAGTACACATTCAGCATTTGTAAGCGCGAACTACACGTGTTGGTTTGTGGGCATACATCTGAGAGCTTTAAATGAATATAATATCCTTGCAACTTAGATTATAGATTATGTGATTTTTTTATTCTCCATTGTTTGTATGCTTGTTGATCCCAAACATCAGCCGTTTTCACCCAAACGCAGAAGCACTAACTAACACTGATCATGAAAGTGAAAGTTTTAAACTTTATCATTAATTGATGAGGCATTCACTTTGTATTTTTTTTTTTTTTTTTTTTTAATGTTTTAAACTTTATTTAATATGTATTTTTGTTATAAACTCATTTATCCTGAATTTAAATTTTTGTGTATCTGAAGATTTTCAAAGTTACTCATTATCTTTCCTTTGTTAGTAATGTGGTTTTCTTCTTTCATTTATCCTGACTGGTTTATGTTTCCATAGAAAAAACGCATAATTTACCAATAGAGAGAGAACAATAAAGATCTCCTTTGGTTTATTTACAGATGACAGTTCTGAGAGGGATCCAGTCAGGGTGGAACATGTGTGCCATGCCTGCAGCTACAAGGCCAGTCAAAACAAACTCTTGAGGATCCATCAGTTGTTCAGTTGCTGCGAGCTGGAGCACACATCTGAATGTGGATCCGTCCCCGGGACAAGCAAGAGCCACCATCACAGACACACAACCTCAGAGAGCGGGCCATCCACCTCAACAGATCAACAAAACATAAACACACATGGAGATAGTGAACAAGGGATTGTAAAAACAGCTAAATGTACAAAGACATCCATTGCACAAAACTCAGTTGTTTATTTTTGCAATGAATGTAGTTACAAATCAGTTAGGAGATCAAACTTGAAGAAACACATTCAAGTACACACCGGTTTGAAACGGTTTATGTGTGATCAGTGTGATTATAAAGCAAAGCTGTCTTGTCATTTGGAAAGTCATAAACTCATACACACCGGACTTAAACCATTTGCGTGTAATTGGTGTGATTATAAAGCCAAACGGTCAAATGATTTGAAAAGCCATAAACTAAAGCACACTGGACACAAGGTATTTGCTTGTGATCAGTGTGATTATAAGGCTACGCACATAGTTTCCTTGAAAAGACATAAGCTAAGACACACTGGAATGAAACCATATGCTTGTGATCAGTGTAATCATAAGGCTACACAGTTAAGTAATTTGAAAAGGCACAAACTAAGAAGGCACACTGGACTTAAACCATTTGCGTGTAATATGTGTGATTATAAAACTACACGGTTAAATGATTTGAAAAGCCATATATTAACGCACACTGGACCCAAACCATTTGCATGTAATCAGTGTGATTATAAGGCTACACAGTTAGGTAATTTGAAAAGCCATAAACTAAAGCACACTGGATACAGGGAATTTGCTTGTGATCAGTGTGATTATAAGGCTGCACATTTAAGTCATTTGAAAAGGCACAAACTAACTCACACTGGACACAAAGCATATGCTTGTGATCAGTGTGATTATAAGGCTACACAATTAGGTCATTTGAAAACGCATAAACTAAGACACACTGAACTTAAACCATTTGCGTGTGATAGGTGTGATTATAAATCCAAACGGTCAAATGATTTGAAAAGCCATAAACTCAAGCACACTGGACACAAGGTTTTTGCTTGTGATCAGTGTGATTATAAGGCTACATACATAAGTTCTTTGAAAAGACATAAGCTAAGACACACTGGAATGAAACCATTTGCTTGTGATCAGTGTGATTATAAGGCTACACAATTAGGTTCTTTGAAAAAGCACAAACTAAGACACACTGAACTTAAACCATTTGCGTGTGATAGGTGTGAATATAAAGCCAAGCTGTCAAAAGATTTAAAAAGCCATAAACTTACTCACACTTGACACAAACCGTTTGATTGTGACAGGTGTGATTATAAAGCCAAGCTGTCAAATGATTTGAAAAAGCCATAAACTAGCTCACAATGAACACAAACCATTTGCTTGTGATTAGTGTGATTATAAGGCTACACTATTAGGTCATTTGAAAATGCCCAAACCAAGACACACTGGGCGCAAGCCATTTGCACGCAATCAGTGTGATAATAAATGTGAACAGTCAAAGGCTCACATGTCACACAATGGTCAATGGTGTTTGTGACAATTTTCTTCTTTAAAAATACAAAAGCAAATTCACACTGGACTGAAACTGTTAGGTCTCTACTTATGAAATTGGTGTTTTGTATGGGAGGAACAAAAAGTCATTTTTTTAAATATAATATATATATTTAATCAAAGTATGTACCATAGCTATCTATGCACTTCTGCCATCTCATAGGTATTTAATTTATCCCTTTACGAAAATAACCATTCGGATGGCAATCAATACAATCTTTGAAGGTGGTTAGGACTGCCCCATCGGAGTTGAATTTTTTTCCTTGCAAGCAGGTATCCAAATTAAAAAAAAAATGATATCTGTTAGAGCATGGGTCGGCAACCTGCGGCCCGCGGGCCTCATGCGGCCCTTGAGGCGTCTTGGTGCGGCCCGCAAGATATCCGCCGCAACGCATGTGCCGGACGATATCATACACATACACAAATGGAGTCAAAAAAAAATACAACAAATGTCGTAAAAATGGACAAAAAACGTTTTATTTGTATAACTAAAATATTTTTATACAACTAAAATATTTGTATACAAATATTTTAGGCAATGACATGTGCTCCAAGCGTAGGGGCGGATCTTAGACTCGAAAGGTGGTCAAACTTATCCAAAGGGGGGAGTAGAATTTGTGGGTAGATTTCTTTATGTAGGCCGGTGTCGATTTGCATGGAGTTCCCCGAATTGCGGGATTCCCAAAATGAATTGGCGGGAATTCTACAATATGAGATTTATTATGGGGGGTATATGACGCGGTGGGGGGTGGGGGGGATAGTCAGAATGTGCTGAAATGCTGACCGTTAGATCCGCCGCTGACCAAGTGCGGCCCGCACTAAATCCCACGTAAAATATTTGGCCCTTTTACAACAAAAGGTTGCCGACCCCTGTGGAGAGTATAGGGATGTCTTTAACATTCCAATTGAAGCTCCTCTAATTTGGTAGCCGTCTGTTGTGCAGTGTGTGGTCTAGCGTTGTCATGAAACAGCAGTGGCTTAGAGCGATTGACCAGCCTCGGTTGTTCAGCAGCTAGTCTTTCCATCATGGTTTGCAGTTGCTGACAATAGACATCTGCCGTAATCGTCTGACCAGATTTAAAAAAAGTGTAATGAAGACACCGGCACTAGACCACCAAACACTCACAAGTAACATTTTTTGAGCCAATTTTCGCTTGGGGCATGATTTGGCTGGTTCGGCAGGGTTTAGCCATTGCGATGAGTGCTTCCAATTATTGTGCAGGATCCATTTTTCATCACAGGTAAGAATTCGATTTAAAATCCCTTCATTATTGTGCCGGTTGAGTAATGTAACGCAGCAGTCGACGCGCCTTTGTTAATTTTCTTCACCCAATTTGTGAGGTACCCACCTTTCAAACTTTTTCACCTTTCCAATTTGCTTCAAGTGGATTAAAATAGTTTTTTTAATAATTTCGCAGCCTACAGCTTACTCGGACGTGGTTTGCGATGGATTCGATCCCACAATAGCCTTCAATTCCTCATTATCAACTTTGGTCTCAGGCTGTCCATGAGGCTTGTTCTGCAGGCCGAAATTTCCCGAACGAAAATGTTGGAACTAAAAGCGCTCTGTGTTTTTATTTTGCGACACCGTCGCCATACACATCATTAATCCTTCGAACCGTTTCTGCAGCACTGGTGCCACGGTGGAACTCGTACTCGTGAATAACGCAAGACTTTTTAAGTTTTCCATTTTGTAAAATGAGTGACGCAAAGAAAATAACAAATGAGAGACAAACAAATGAATTACAGTTTTCAAAACACAAATACATGAGTACATAGCTGTATATATTTGAATTTGGAACTTCTAACTTAACCCCCCACTTCACTGAAGTGTTTGGCGCAAGGCCAGCCCCGTTACCTGTAAAAATAAATAGATTCAACTCGCCACATGGGACCCCTTCGGGGATAACGCGGCAAGAAGTTACACTATATGTGCATAATCTAGTCTCCAAGTTATCGACTGAATAGTCTGCTCTCTGAGCTATCGACTGAATAGGCTACTCTCTAAGTTATCGGCCGGATAATCTACTCTCCAAGTTATCGACTGAATAGTCTGCTCTCTGAGCTATCGACTGAATAGGCTACTCTCTTAAGTTATATCTTTGTTGCGTTTGCGTTGCTAACCAGAGGAGATATTTGAGATCAAAGTTCCTTGACTTATAGGTTGGTATGCGGCTGACCACCCATGCTGTAAAAATGGTTCACTTTGCCAATGTCACCCCTGTCTCAGGGAAGGACGGCAAGAGTTGCAGAGTGTATGTCCATTGGAGATTTGGTTTTTATGTTGTAGGTTCACATGAGGCATGTGCAAGTGCGAACTTGTACGTGTCTGGTTGTGAGAATGCATGTAATGTGAATCTCCAATGTAACATATCTTTGCAACTTAGATTAGATTAGAAAGTGGCCAGTACGCAATGCCAGTACGACATACGCCAATTTCATATGTAAGGACCTAATATATGTGTGTGATCATTTTGATTATAAATCTTAACATTCAGATCATTTGAAAAAATGAGGACATAAGAGTCAGGACAAAGGTTTCCGATGTCATCAAGATGGCCGCAACCCTTAAGTGGCGATGGGCGGGACATTTTGCCCGCGATCCAGATGAAAAGTGGACAAGGCGACTGCTGTGCTGGTGCCCAAGGACGGCAAAGCGTGGAGTTGGGCGCCCACAGTTGCGTTAGCACGACGATCTTTGGAGAAGTGCGGGAAGTGCCTGGATGTGGATTGCTCAAGATAGAAATGAATGGAAAATGCGAGAGGAGGCCTACGTCCAGGAATGGACGGTCAATACAGGCTGTAGAAGACTTATTTTAAATTACAAATGATAAGAGAGCGTCATTTTTGTGTGTGTCACACCTCAAGGGCCCTCTCTGATCACGGATAAGACTTCTTAACCCGTTCGCGGACGAAACGGTTATAGCCGCTCTATGAGCTTGTCTAGGACTGGACGAAACGGTAATAGCCGTCGTGATAAAACGTTATCACTTGGGACGAAATGGCTATTTCTGATAGAACTTGCATACATGTAGCATCCGTGCGTCCTTACAGAAATCCAAAGAACACGGCAATAGCCGTTTCGTCCCTGGATGTCAAAAAAAAAAAAAAATAGATAAAAAATTTATAATAAAAATACAATTTGAGATGATGAAATAAGTGTGTTTTTTCTAGCCTACTTCACATTTTGTGTGTCCGCGAATGGGTTAAAAAGGTGTGTCCTGAGTGCTAATACAGTGCGAAATACACCCACAGATTGGAGCTCTTCACTCCGAGTGGCAGTCTTTTCCACTCTCTCTTCTCCGAAATTTGTACGAATGTGACGGCGTAGCTGAACCAAATTGACTGCTCCATCGCCCACGGATCTAAGTGTCTGCCTCCTTACAACCATTTCAACAGGCAAAAGCATTTCAGTCAGATAAGGTGGAGGCAAGCCATTAATGGCTTTATATACCATCATACAAACACGGTAGACCACCCTCTCTGAGAAACGAAGCCAGTGTAGTTTTTATAACAGCGGAGTGATGTGAGCGAATTTAGATATCCCGAAATAAAAGCCTTGCTGCTGAATTCAACACAGATTTAAAGCAGTTGAATTGTTTCTTTGGCTGACCACTACAAAGCGTTGAGCAATAATCGATCCGAGTCATCACAAACGCGCCCACTAGAGTCTTAACCCCATCTGATGGTTGACACTTTTTAATTGCCTTTATATGGCGAAGTGAAAAAAAAGAGGAAGCTATTGTGGCGTTTATTTGCCTTTACAATGTCAAGCTCCGATCCAGTAAGACTCCTCAAAGTCTCACTGAATCAGAAGGCTGGTTTAGCTTACCTCCTATAGAGAGTGGTACCCCATTCAACAATAGATGGTCACGCCTAGATGTGGCTGCCCACAGTATCACATTAAGGCTAGATGTCACCAATCTGTGGTCCCACAAACCTATATCTACTTCCTCCGTCTCTGAAGTGTGTCCTCCTCTCTGGCTATGACTACATGCAGTAGCCCCCCGCATCATGAGTTGGTGCGCCGACCCACTGTCTGCAGCCATAATCAGTTAATAGGGCATAAGCGATATCAAATAATAGATATCAAACTGTGCAAGTGGAAGGAAAGAGGTCATCAAGAGTACCATTGGAGTGTGGCGTGCCTCAAGGGTCCGTCCTCGGCCCGCTCTTATTCACATTGTATACAGATGATTTAGAGCAGTTTGTCATCTCCAGAGGCTTGAAGTACTACTCGTATGCAGACGATATCTTCATCTTTAAACTCTGTTCACCTGCAGGGGTTGGACAATGTAAGCTGGACACTATAAAGTGTATTGAAGATGTGGCTGCTTGGATGAACGGAAACCGTCCGAAGATGAACCCAGAGAAGACAGAATTCATGTGGGTTGCATCCCCAAGAAGACAGCATCTTTTGGATATAGAGTCTTTTAATATTATGGGTGAGACCATTAAACCCCAGGATTCTCTCAAATTCTTAGGTGTGCATCTGGATGGGGCACTTTCCATGGAAAAACAGGTATCGGGGATTGTGAGCTCCAGTTTTTTCCACCTGAGGCAGATAAGGCGTATTCGCAGCTGCTTACCTGTTGATGCAGCAAGAACTCTGGTGAATGCGTTGGTGGTCTCAAGGTTAGACTACTGCAACAGCCTGATGCTTGGGCTTCCTAAGGTGCAACTAACAAGATTGCAGTCCGTTTTTAACACCGCAGCAAAAGTGATTTTGGGAGGCAGTAGAACTGACCATGTCACTCCTCTATTGCAGAATCTTCACTGGCTGCGTGTCCCGGAGAGAGTGGAATACAAAATGTGCCTGTTGGTATTTAAAGCACTCAGAGGAACGGCCCCTTCTTACTTAGCCGAATTATGTAAGCTTGACGAGATTTTTGATAAGCGGTGCACTCTTCGCTCGGCGCAGAGTGATGCTATCAACAAGCTGAAAATGCCATCTCGACGGAGCAGAACGGGCTTTGGGGATAGGGCGTTCAGTTCGGCGGGACCGTTGTGCTGGAACCGGCTGCCTTTGAAGCTGAGGACGGAAACCAGCGAGGAGCGCTTCAGGAAGGAGCTGAAGACCACCATCTTCACAAGAAGAGAGTGAGCGGTGGGCGCCCTTGGGGTGGCTGGAGCCACTAAACGGCGCCCAAAAGAAGAATAAGTCATCCAAATATATATATATAAGCGACAAAAACTAAATTGTTCAGGAGAGCTGTTGAAGAGCAGTTTCAACTTTAGATTGCAGAAAAATGGCATAACTTTTGTATTTTTTATCATAACTAAAATAAAAGTAATAAAGGCATTTATTGGCATCCATATTAATGTGGTGCTATGATGTACAATTTTTTTTATGCCACAAGCGCCTTTGGACAAAAAATGCTGCTTGGTGTGGAGGACAACACCCTGTTAGATACTCCAGGGGTATACACGAGTACATAGCTGTATAAATTTGAATTTGGAACTTCTAACTTAACCCCCCACTTTACTGAAGTGGTTGGCGTAAGGCCGGCCCCGTTACCTGTAAAATAAATAGATTCAACTCGCCACATGGGACCCCTTCGGGGATAACGCGGCAAGAAGTTACACTATATGTGCATAATCTACTCTCCAAGTTATCGACTGAACAGTCTGCTCTCTGAGCTATCGACTGAATAGGCTACTCTCTAAGTTATCAGCCGGATAATCTACTCTCCAAGTTATCGACTGAATAGTCTGCTCTCTGAGCTATCGACTGAATAGGCTACTCTCTTAAGTTATATTTTTGTTGCGTTTGCATTGCTAACCAGAGGAGATATTTGAGATTAAAGTTCCTTGACTTATAGGTTGGTATGCGGCTGACCACCCATGCTGTAAAAATGGTTCACTTTGCCAATGTCACCCCTGTCTCAGGGAAGGACGGCAAGAGTTGCAGAGTGTATGTCCATTGGAGATTTGGTTTTTATGTTGTAGGTTCACATGAGGCATGTGCAAGCGCGAACTTGTACGTGTCTGGTTGTGAGAATGCATGTAATGTGAATCTCCAATGTAACATATCTTTGCAACTTAGATTAGATTAGTATAAGGTACCCCATCAATGTCCAGCATTATACTGTCTATACATTGGCCAAACAAATGCAACATTAAAGTGCACCTTAACCCTACACTGCATTTTGTATCAAATTTAATACAAAATTTTCGAATATTAATTTTAGTGTGAAGGATTTATTTTTTTCTGCTGAGGATTTTGGTAGTTGTAGTAGTAGGCTCAGTTTAGACACGAAATTTTTTTGAAAAAGTTTCGATAGTGACGTCAAGCAAGATGGCCGCTCCGCAGTGGCAGCTGCTGTTGCTGGCAATTTTGATATTATGATGATTTAAAAAAAATGCCGCATGACCCGCTTATTTCGTAATGTTGGTCAGACTTAGAGAAGCCACTCTATGGCTTAGGGGTAGGTACGTACTTCGAAACCCCTTTCCTCGCCTTCTTACTTCCCTTCCATACATTCTGCGTATTGGACTTTGATCTTGTATGCATGTGTGTATTATACACGCGGCATGCGGGTACACTCACACCACTATAATCATATATTATTATCTGCCATGATATTATTTATTAATATTATTATTATTGCTTTAAGCTGTCAAAATAAAACGCTTATATTTTGCACAATATTTATTTATTCTAGAAAGATTAGTCATACAATCACAAAAATACACACTGTAAAGAAAAAGATTAATTAAAAAAACCTCAATGTAAAAAACACAAATGATATGGCAAAAATAAACGTAGGTAAACAATCAAATAGGCACCTGTCTATTGTCAAGGACACTGGCATTCTGTATCTGTATTTCTTGCAAAAGTTTTGGATCCCTGATGATTGTCCCCTGATGATGGCCTGAGGACCGGAAATGTTTATAATATGAAATCTATACACTTTAATTTCACTTTCTTCGGCTCATCAGCCGACAGCCTTCAAGGCTCAGGGACACCTGCACCACTCTGCCTTGTGCTGCTTCCCTCCATAGTCGCCTCACTCCCAAAACTTCGGCGTTGGCTTCGATGTTCTCTGCCCACCGCATCCTACGTCCCGAGTGGTCCAACGCCTGAGGGGGCACCATCCAAGACAGTTCTGATGATCCTGGAGTCTTCTGCACGTGTTACGTGTCCGGCCACTGAAGTCTTCTTGATTTCATTAATCTCTACACTCTTCAACAATAGTGAAAATACAACAGTTAATTTCAAATACGCTTGACGTTTGTGGCGCCCGCCCATAGAGTAGGGTGGCGCCCCGCGCCAAAATCCTACACACAGTTCAACCATCATTATAAAATATTTTTTCATCAGTTTTTTTTTAATAAAAAATGAGCAATTTAATAAATACTAAACAAAATAAAGTTTATTGGCGCTTAAACTCTTTTTTTACATGAATAACAGTAAATATAAATTATTAATTCAAATTTATTTACGCTCATTCTGATTTCAGTTTAAAAAACGACCTCTTCCCCTTCGTCCTTACTCATAACCATACATTCCGCGTACCATAGATCGATTACAATATGGCTTCCGAATTATAAAACAGGGTAACCAGTAGCAAAATACTTGTGAACGGGGTCGGTCAGACTGAGTTGTCAGACATTTCCACTTCGGAGTTAAAATCACAGAGGTTAAAATGTCTGAAAAGTCAAAGACAATACTGCCCTGCTTACCAAAAAGGCAGTATCTGCAAAATGTTTGTTCTGAGATAATCGACTTCAAACTTAGGAATTGTATGATTTTAAGTACACTTACTGCTAGTCTGTGTGCTTATATCTCAGTAACCATAGGAGATCCTGCTTTTTTACTGAGCTTATTGGATTCAGCGTCGTTTAAAATATGGAAATACATATATAACTCAATATCGAAAAAAAATCAGTTACTGCCTTCTTTCTTAGCAGGGCAGAATAATGCTATGGACTCTACAATTTTGGTAGGTATTTTAAATTTTTTTGTTAATTTAAAACTCGAAAACCTTTATTTTCTGTGAAAACTAAAAACAATTTGGAAAATATAAAATAATTGTTAACCCCTTGAAAAGAAAAAGGAAGTAGGTAATAATTAAATTGAGTTTGTTCTTACTTTTGGATTAAAAACAATTTTATTTCACAATGGCGTTTTTTCCATTGCAACGTTTTAATTATGAAATGATTCCGTGAAACTTTTCACGGAAGAAACAGACACAATATAATGTGAACACAATATAAAATACCAATGCAATATTAATGACACAATAGGGTATTTTCACATTTTTCTTTTTTTTGTGATTTAAATTCTTTTATGCGCTATTAGCCCAAAACTTCTTGAATTCTAATTTTAGTTGTATTTTTAGCAAAGTTATAAGCATTTTAAAATCGATCTTTGAATTTTCCCGCCAAAACGCTTCTAGATGAAATTTTCTCGCGTGACGTCACGGTCTTGTAAACATCGCCGTATCAACTGACAGCCCTCACATTAATGTCATTCAAGCATCGCTTTTTCATGTTTACACCATTGCGGATGTGTTTTTTCAAGAAGTTTGTGTGTTTCTTTAAGAACTTTGTTTTTGTTGTTTTCATTTGTTTCTGTTGTCAACAACACAAGTTAACATAGTATGGAATGTCAATAAAAGAACGTGACGTCAACATATGACGTCACATTACCCGTAATACAAGAAGCAGATCTCACATCCGTTTAAAAACTTGTCCAAAAACCTATATTTTCTTTTTTAAATATAAAATCGAAAAAAAATATTTTCGGCTTCAAATCAACATATTATTATTAGATTTTTCGAAATCTATCAAAATAATATACTTTTTATCATATTCCTCACTATTGCAAATACCCTATTGCAATATTGCATTCTGTTTCATAAAAATATTTTTGAGGTTAAGAGCCCTACATACCCTGAATCTGCCGTTTTTGTATCTTACACTTTATGGTCTTAGCAAAAGAGTGACAGTAATGAAAAAAATCAAGGATGTTTATTAATTTTTTATCTTAATTATAAAGTTTGAACAAAATATATAACTTAAGAATTGCCACCACAAAAAAATATTTAAAATAATACGTTTTTTTCACTTCTGTAGCTACTGTCTCGTGTGTGCTATGTTTTGGATTTTTTTTTCTTTCTATTTATAGAACTATACATTGTCTAGTGTAGTATCGAAACAGTTTTTCTATAATGCCAATAGTTTTTGAGTAAATATGGAAAAACTGAAACTACTTGATGAATTAAATTTTAATTAAATCGAAGAACACAGTTTTTCCACATTTACTCAAAAACTATTGACATTATAAAAAAACTGTTCCAATACTACACTATACAATGTATAGTTCTATAAAGAAAAAGAAAAAAAATATTTCCAAAACATAGCACACACAAGAAAGTATACTACAGAAGTGAAAAACACGTATTATTTTAAATATTTTTTTGTGGTGGCAATTTTTAAGTTATATATTTTGTTCAAACTTTATAATTAAGATAAAAAATTAATAAACATCCTTGTTTTTTTTCATTACTGTCACTCATTTGCTAAGACCATAAAGTGTAAGATACAAAAACGGCAGATTCAGGGTATGTAGGGCTCTTAAGAACCCGTAATATATTTTCACAACTAACATTGGAATACTACTGAATTGTTTTTGTGTTTTTTCGGGTTAGACCATGGTCTATATGCAGCTTTTTATAAGCCGACGTTTCGCCTTCATGAGTAGAAGGCATTTTCAAGGCGTGTTCCCGAAGAGACAACGAAGGCCGCCGCGCCGGTATAACTCGCTTTGAAAATGCCTTCTACTCATGAAGGCGAAACGTCGGCTTATAAAAAAGCTGCATATATAGACCATGTTCTAACCCGAAAAAACACAAAAACAATTCAGTAGTTAATACCGACCATGAAAGTGTTAGTGAAAGTTTAAAACTTTATTTAACATTGGAATATTTAGCCAGTTTGTACAACACCACGATGAATTTTAAATTATCTGTATGATTCTTTTTTTTACCAACGTATAGTTAAACTTAACACGTAAAATAATTTAATTCCTACATTATTAATTTAATCCCATTCGATGTTTGAATAAACCGCAACAGCTAAATGCCATTAGAAGAAAAAGATTCTGTTTTGTTCAAAAAATATTTTGTTCAAATGTGTGTGGAGACGGAAAACCGATAGTTACCGCTAAAAATCGCTGTCTGACGTCACTATCGAAACTTTTTCAAAAAAAATTCGTGTATCTAAACTGAGCCTTTGATATATTTCGATAATGTTTAAAAATATCGATTCGATTTATCGATATATATGATAAATATTTTTCATTCGCCCATCCCTACTCGTGTCCTCCTGTCAGTCTGTAGAATTCCTATCTGATTTTTTTGTTTATCTATTTTGTTTAAGTGGTTACATCGGACCTGTGCGATGGATATTGTTGTGAAGCTTGAGAAGGAGCCGGACTCGGAGTTTATGGATGCACAACTAGTGCACTTCGACGAACAAATAGACATTGAAGAGAGCGATGTGAAGCAAGAGAGACTGGATATTAAGATAGAATGGGAAGCCGAGGACTCTGTAGCGGATAATGTGAAGAATGAGGACTCTGTGTCGGATAATATGAGCCGTCTAGTTCTAGCCTCTGCCACTGCGACAAAATGTTGGTTAAATGAATAATTCTGTTGAGACCACAGCTTTTGTTGAAACGTAGCAAACCTTTAACAAAATGTCGGCGGATAAGAAAGCTGCCAATAAGCCGACCGGTCCGTAGTCCAGTGGTAACACTTCGGACTCGTAAATGGAAGGTTGTGGGTTCGAATCCCGGCGGAGAACAAAAATATACCATTTATATTTTCAAATTTGCTCTTTGCTGGGTTGGAAATTTCATAAACCTTTAACAAAAACCGGTTATGAAAAGGTCTATCCAGCCTTAGAGCAACTGGGTTTTGCTTGAGAATTGACGCTTTCTACAGCGACGACCAAACTTGCAGAGGGCTCTTGAGGTGTGATACACCCAAAAACAGCGCTCACCAAATAAATCAGCCTAATTTGATTTTTTTTAATAGACCATTGTCTAACCCAGCGTTTTTCAACCTGTGGGTCGCGACCTGAGGCGGTTCGCCAATAACGTGCAGCCGTTCAATGCACTGCCTAGATTTTATAAAAAAAAAATAGCAAAAAAATGTATATCCTTTTAAAAAAAATATGTTGTGTGGAAGTTGTTTTGACAGATCGCTGAAGTAAAAATCAATAATAAATAAGTACCGACTTAATTTTATGGAGCGCTCGCGAAGCACAAAGGCGCCGTACATAACACATGATATTATAGTTTAGGTACCTATGCCTACTCATCGTGCAAAATCCAAAGTGAACTGAGGATTTTAAAAAAATTCATACATATTATGTGGTTGCTCCAAATCCGTGCCATAGAGCGAGAAAGCAGATAAAACATTACCATTTCATCAAGCTAGACAAAGACGCAAAACGGTGGTTTGGTGCAGCGCCGAAATATTATAAAATATTCGACTTGCCTTGGACACAATGAATCCTCACAATTTAGTCCTGAAGCATTTTTAAGAAAACAATGTTTGTTGATTGAAAATAATATTGAAATCTCGGTGACTCACTTCCATTCCGTTGTTAGTTGACATGTAAACGTACTGTTGCCGGTTCTGTCTGTATTTAGCGTGAATATTTTCAAAGTTATTGTGAATTTATTACAATTTTGTTTTTAATTAATTTTCTGACGATGAATTTGACTTTATCAAGAAAAATCGTAGTTTTTTCGATCATTTTTTTTTATAAAAAGTTGTTATCTTCCTAGATCATAATTCAAAATTATTCAACAATGTAAAGCTAAGTGTAAAAAAGTGAATAGGGTATTTAAAAAGAATATTATTTGAAAGCATCTTGTCTGTGTGGTTGTGAATGATTAATTATACTTTTTTCTGCTTCCCGTGTCTTATTATTCGTGGTGAAAAATCTTGGAGTGAAAAGGTGTTGTCATATGTAGATCTCGCTCACCTTACTAACAAAGTTAAAAAGCATGCACTTTTGCAAACTTATGTGCATTGAGCGTGTAATGCATTTAAATTAATTAGGTCAAACAGATATTCGACAATTGCTTGTGATGTTGGTTGTAGAGAATCAATAAAAATGTTTAATGACAAAGTGCGTCAGAACAGATTATAGAATAATTGTTTGTGTTCATTTTTGTGCTGCATTTGAGTTGGCATTGAGGCTTTCGCTCAAATGAAGAAGCGAAGTATGGATTTACATTTCAAATAACTGCAAGTAGGTATTTGCTCATTTATTTCTTATGCAACAAAACGGGTGCAGGTGAGTACTCTTGTACCTAAATAAACCATTATATTATATGTATGTATTTTTTGCAATTGCATTCCAAGCAAAATGGAAAATTAAAGAAAAATTGAAATTGCAGAAATTTTGAACTGCTAACATTTTTATTGAGGAGCCGCCTCTGGTCGCGACCCCCTGGGGGGTCGCGGAGCCTCTGTAGGGGGGTCGCGAGAGGTCGAGTAAACTTCAGTTTTTTTATACAACATATAATTTACGACTACTACGTGGGTAGTTGTGAAATACATTAAGATTTTTTTTGCTCCTGTTAAAATATTTGAATTAAATTTAAATTAACTAAATTTTAAATGTTTTTATGTTTTTAACTCAAAGTTAAGTACATTCCTATCAGTTGAGTGTTTATTTTTACTATTATATTGACATACCATACCATTATGGAAGCTATGAAGGATACACTCACTAGTATGATGGAGATGTTTCATCAAAGGATGTCTGTGTTTGAAGCCGAGCTGCAGAAAGCCCCAGATAAATCTACCACTTCCAATAATCTGGCTGCTGACTTCGCTGCCTTTAAGATGTTTACACTGCAGGCACTTCAGAATCTTCAAAAGCAAGTGGAGATGCTTGCGTTGGACTTTGATCGTCTTGAGATGAGGGGACGACGTAAGATGCTGCTGCTGCATGGTGTCACAGAACATAAAAGAGAGGAGACAGCGCAGGTTGTCGCAGACGTCATCCGAGACAAACTGAAGATGACGGATTTCACAGTGAGTGACATCAGGCGGTGTCACCGTATGGGGCGTGAGGGTTCCAGTCATAAAACCAGGCCAATAGTGATCAAACTCCAGAGTGTGGTGGTTCGGGACTCCATCTGGCTTTCAAAAACTAAGCTGAAGGGGTCTGGCATAACACTGTCAGAATTCCTCACTAAATCACGGCGCAACACTTTTATGGCAGCACGAGAGAGGTTTGGCGTCAGCCAGTGCTGGACTAGGGACGGCTGCGTGTACGTACTGGGGGCTGATGGAGCGCGGCATCGTGTCGCCTCCAACGGCGATATGAGCAACATCGTGCCGGTGGATGCTCCCATGACAGCGGACGCGGTAAGGACTGCTTCTTCGAGGCCTAGGCGTGCTGCCAAGAAGGTCTGAATTGTTGTTTCTACGCTGATAATACTGTCAAATAAGTATCTTTCTTCTTTGTGGCGAATTCTCGCGGAGAGCAGGGACACCAGTGTCAGGTTGGCTTAGTGTGGGAATTGGGAACACATTGGGAATAAGTATCTGTCAATGTGTTGTGATAATTAATGTTGTGCTCCTTCCCCCTCTCTGATATACGTACTGATATCATCAACATAATTAAAACACTTATTATTATAAACCTATATATTTTTACTGGCAATCTATTTCTTTAAAAATTCTGTCCCTAATCTAATCTAATCTAATCTAAGCTGCAAAGATATATATCATTTAAGATTTATATTAAAAGCATTCCCACAAGCAGATATGTATAATTTCGCGCTAACACATGCCGCATGTGGACCTACAATATAAAAACCCAATCTCAAATGAACATAAGCCTTGCAACTCTTGCCGTCCTTCCCTGAAACAGGGGTGACATTGGCAAAGTGAACCAATTTTTTACAGTATGGGTGGTCAGCCGCATAACACCTGTCCCTGCTACCAGCTAATTACCCCGGCCCATAAGTAGGTATTTGTTGTATATATTATATCCTTAAGTAGTTCATATTTTTTATTGTGTGTTTTTTTTTTCTTCTTTTTCTCTTTCTTATGAACAAGTATACACTGTAAACACTCAACTGGCGGGTGGACAATTTTTTTTTTTTTTTTGTTTGGCTTTAATTATTCTAAATTGTCTTTTTCACTTTTGTTTTATAGTTATTTTTGTTATTGTTATTATTTTTTATTTATTTATTTTTAATTAGTATTACATTGTATATTAATTCGTAATATATTATTATATTCATATTATAACTCAATGTCAGAATTTGATTATAGTAATAGTGATGATGACAGTTTTTTAACAGCTCAAGGTGATAATGATAGTTTTGTGAGCGTTCCCTCTCTTGCTGAAACAATAAATTCTCAGTTTTCTGATGTATCTGGGAATTTTAATGTTGTTCATATTAATGCCCAAAGTATTCCGGCCCACTTCTCCTATTTGCTGACAACCTTTGACTGTAAGAATATTCATGCTATTCTTATATCCGAGTCATGGCTTAAGCCATGTCTTCCCTCAATATCCTACTCTCTTCCTGGATTCAATCTCATAAGAAATGATCGTGTGGCTGGTGGTGGGGGCGGTGTTGCCATATATCTTCTTACACATATTCCTTTCTCAGTTATAAGTATGTCGACACAGCCACCACCATCGAATGGTGGCGAGCATCTGTTTATAGAGATTGAGCTCCAGCACACAAAACTCTTACTTGGCGTTTATTATTGTCCATCTTTACGCATAAATTTCTTCTCTTCCTTTGAAAATATTCTAGAAACTCTAAGTCCGTCTTACAACCATACTATCATTATGGGTGATTTCAACACCTGCCTTCTCAAAAACGATTCACGTGCCTCTTCTCTTCTTTCTATTGTTGAATCTAAGAACATGTCCATTCTTTCACTTAACGCCACACATAATTTTCCTAAATCAGTTCCTTCGCTACTTGATCTCATAATTGTTTCCTCTTGTGAACACGTTGCTAAACACGGTCAATGTTCTGCAGACGAGTTTTCATATCATGATTTAATTTATCTTTCATACAAAATACGTCCTCCTAAGGCCAAGTCGAAAATACTTCTGCAACGTAATTTTGGTGGAATGAACCTTGAGAATCTTCGTGGAGATGCCGGCAGCATTGACTGGGGTCCATTGTTCTCCTCGGAATCAGTTGATGACAAAGTCAACCTTTTTACCTCAAATCTTGTTCAATTATATGACGTACATGCTCCAATACGCAAAATTAAAATAAAACATCTTCCGGCACCCTGGATAACAGAGGAAATAAAAGAATTAATGTTCAAAACGTCAAAAACTAAAACTAAGTACAAGTGTCGTCCAACAGATACAAACTGGGATAACTACGTAGCTATCCGGAATCTCCGCAATAAGGTGTGTAGAAATGCACAACGCCAACATATCCATAACTCTGTGGTAAACGGTGATTCTACAAAGGTTTGGAAATTCCTTAGAACATTGGGGGTTGGCAAAGTGCGTCAAGATACTATTTCAAATGATCTGAACATTGATCTTCTTAACCAACACTTTTCTTCTTCATCAAACTGTGACAGGACTGAAAAAGCAAATACTTTAAATTATCTTTTATCTCTACCAACTCCTAGTTACTCACAATTTGTCTTTAGCCTTTTTGACGCTTCTGATGTTAAGAAGTATATTATGAATATCACGTCAAACGCAGTTGGTAGCGACTGCGTCAGCCGTAATATGATCCTTCCCATCCTCGACGAAATCTTACCAGTCATCTGTCACATCCTGAACTCCTCTGTTTCCATGGGTCATTTTCCAACTGCTTGGAAAGAAGCCTATATTATTCCTTTACCAAAAAAGCCAAATCCCACGACCTTCACGGAATATCGCCCTATTTCAATATTACCATTCCTTTCCAAAGTCCTTGAACGTCTTACCTGTGACCAATTCAACTCCTTCCTTTGTAGAAACAGTCTTCTTAACCCCTTTCAATCCGGTTTTCGCCCTGGACACAGTACCGTCACAGCCCTGATCAATATTACGGACGACATCAGGTCAGCCATGCAGGGTGGAAATATAACTTTACTTTCTTTACTTGATTTCAGCAACGCTTTTAATACAGTTGATTTTGACATCCTCCTGGGAATACTTCGCTCTCTTAACATATCTCCAATGACAATTGGTTGGTTTTGGTTGGACAAACCTTGTCCTGGGTACCTCAAGTACAGGAAGTCAGTCGCAAAGTCTTTGCATCTGTGGGGTCTTTGAGACGATTACGCAATCTCCTGCCAATTTCCACTAAAACTGCGCTTGCACAATCTCTCCTTCTTCCGATTGTCGATTACGCCGATGCCAGCTATCTTGATCTCACCGAGGACCAACTTGATAAACTTGAACGACTTCAAAATCTTTGTATAAGATTTATATTTGGTCTACGCAAATATGATCATGTTTCAGAGTTTCGTACTAAGCTTAAATGGCTTCCTATACGTCTCCGTCGGAATACACATATTCTTCACCTTCTATACAATATTCTGTACAATCCTTCTATGCCTCGCTATCTTAAAGAACGTTTTGAGTTCCTCCATGACACACATTCAAGATCCCTACGGTCATCAGAAACTTTAACATTGAAAATACCAACGCATTCCACAAATTTCCTTGGAAAATCGTTTACAGTTCATGCCACTCGTTTATGGAATGCCTTGCCATTAACTATAAGATGTGCACAATCCCTGGCAATATTTAAGAAACTTTTAAAGGAACACTTACTATCAGTGTAATGGCTAAGTTATATGTATATATGTATGTATGTATGTGTGTGTGTATGTATTTATGTATTTATTTTTATGTGTGTATCTATATGTATATGTTGATATATTATTAATATATATATATATATATGTATTTATACAGTATTTTTTTACCATAATTATTGTTATACCACGGACTACCCATACCATTGTGCTTGCAGATCTTGTCCATCCTAAGGTTGTCTGTAAGATATCGCCATGTGCGATAAGACCGCCCATTGTACATATGTCTCTTTTGTTTATAATTTTAATGTAATTTATTTGTGGTGTACAATAAAGTTTATTATTATTATTATTATTATAATTTGTGAGACTTAAATAAAAAGTCGATAAGAGTTAAAATTATTAGATTTTGTAGGGTGTGTGTATTCATACAGTGAAAATTCATTTTTTTTAAATAAAATTATTTTTTCTCATATTTTTGCTCATCGCTCCTTTTCGCAATCCGCCATAGCCCAACCCCTTTAATTTTACTTTTATTCTTTGACATTTTGCTGTTATTTTTTGTTACTTTTTGTGTTGACTCAATAATTTTATTTGTGCTTTAAACATTTTATTTTTGACCCTCGGATGTTTGAATTAATTAATTATAATTATTATATATTATTTTATGTTTTCATCCTTTTAATTTTTTTAATTTTGGACTGTTATATTTAATTTAAATTAAGTTCATCTTTATTGTACCTATACCTACCTATTTATTTGAATTTATATAATTTAGATCTATGGTTTGTTCTTAATAATTTTAATTTGACATACATCACTCTTGATAATGACCTGAATATTGATGGTCGAAAGTGCTCGAGATATTGTGAAAATTAAACTACGTTAAAGAAAAAATAATTTTATTTTAAAATTATTATATTAAATTAAATATATTAAAAAAGGGTTGGGGGGTCGCGAAATATTTTTTGATACTTGGGGGGTCGTGTCATGAAAAAGGTTGAAAAACACTGGTCTAACCTGACAACCACAAACTAATCTAATCTAAGTTGCAAAGATATGTTACATTGGAGATTCACATTACATGCATTCTCACAACCAGACACGTACAAGTTCGCGCTTGCTGTAACTGTAACTGTAACTGTAACTCTGTCGCCATTCCGCTAGGGGTGGCCAGAGCCTCTGCAGAGTTGCCTCCATTTTTTCCTATCCTTACATACCTCTTTCAATTCATTCATATCCATCACCTTTTTCATGCATTTTCTTCTTTTACGCTCACTTTGTATATCCCATTCTTTTACAATCTCCTCAATCTGATCACTCCATACTTTTCTCGGTCGTCCCTTCCCTCTTTTTCCTTTCACACTTTCTTTGTAAACATACTTTGTCAGTCTATCATCATTCATTCTTTCCACATGTCCAAACCATTTCATCACATTCTTTTGTACCTTAACTTTCACATCCTCTTTCAAATTACATTCTTTTTTTACCCATTCATTCCTAACTCTATCCCTCAGAGTTTTTCCTGTCATGCTTCTCAAATGCTTCATTTCCACCGTACATACTTTACTCATTTCGCTATCGTTCACTGTCCATGCTTCACTTCCATACAACAAAGTCGGTAACAATATGCCATTGTGTACCGCCATTCTCAGATCCATCGTCTGCACATGCCTCATGTGAACCTACAACATAAAAACCAAATCTCCAATGGACATACACCCTGCAACTCTTGCCGTCCTTCCCTGAGACAGGGGTAACATTGGCAAAGTGAACCATTTTTACAGCATGGGTGGTTAGCCTCATACCAACCTATAAGTCAAGGAACATACACGACATATTACATTTTACATTTACGCTACTAGTTAAGGGCCGGGCTGCGGTTGCTGGCGTACTCGGTACCATCAGAGCGTATATGCGGAAAGCAGTCCAACTGAGTCCTACTATCCCAAAGTAGTGCTGCCATACGGGCGTTTATTTAACTGTGAATTCTCGAGTTTCAGGGTTCTAAATCTAAGCTGCAAAGATATGTATCATTTGAGATTCATATTAAATGCATTCCCACAAGCAGACATGCACAATTTCGCGCTTACACATGCCGCATGTGGACCTACAATATAAAAAACCCAATCTCAAATGAACATAAGCCCTTGGCAAAGTGAACCATTTTTACAGCATGGGTGGTTAGCCTCATACCAACCTATCAGTCAAGGAATACAAGCAATTAATACATTCAAATATATAAAACAAATAAACTCTAAACAATTAAAGGGTAAAAAATTAAAAAAAAAAACTACAAAACATATTTAAAAAAAAATAATAACAAAAAAATTTAAAAGCCTCAGCTTTAACCGCCAGCATTACAGATAAACCGCCATTTCTTTTGATCTTTGCATACTTCTTTCATTTCATCCAGAGCCATAACCTTTTTCATACAAGCTCTCCTTTTATTATGACTCTGGATATCCCATTCATTCACTATTTCAAAAATTTGGTCCATCCATACCTTTCTCGGTCTTCCTCTTCCATGACATCCATCAATTCTCGCAGCATACACTTTCTGCTTTCAGGGTTGAAACGAAAAAAAACATTTACTGTGTCCAGCATGCACATTCTAGTTTTTTTCCGATTCCGTATGTATTTTAATCTCTAAACAACTTAGAAATAGAAAAAAAATCCTCATACCAATTAGAATGTATGCTTTTAGTTGCGTTTTAATCACGTTTACGCAAGTGGATTGTAGAATTTATCTTAGGATTGAACACTTTTTCTGTTTTATGTTCTTCTTTTTTGTAATAAACAACACATATTCCTTCCTTTTGGTATAAGTATGTGTTGTTTATACCTTCCTTTTGGTATATGCGTTGTTTATACCTTCGTTTTGGTATATATGTTTGCTTATACATTCCTTTTGTTATATGTGTTGTTTATACCTTCCTTTTGTTATATGTGTTGTTTATACCTTCCTTTTGTTATAAGTGTTGTTTATACCTTCCTTTTGGTATATGTGTTGTTTATACCTTCCTTTTGTTATATGTGTTGTTTATACCTTCCTTTTGGTATATGTGTTGTTTATACCTTCCTTTTGTTATAAGTGTTGTTTATACCTTCCTTTTGGTATATGTGTTGTTTATACCTTCCTTTTGTTATATGTGTTGTTTATACCTTCCTTTTGGTATATGTGTTGTTTATACCTTCCTTGTGGTATGTGTTGTTTATACCTTCCTTTTGTTATAAGTGTTGTTTATACCTTCCTTTTGGTATATGTGTTGTTTATACCTTCCTTTTGTTATATGTGTTGTTTATACCTTCCTTTTGGTATATGTGTTGTTTATACCTTCCTTTTGTTATAAGTGTTGTTTATACCTTCCTTTTGGTATATGTGTTGTTTATACCTTCCTTTTGTTATATGTGTTGTTTATACCTTCCTTTTGGTATATGTGTTGTTTATACCTTCCTTTTGTTATAAGTGTTGTTTATACCTTCCTTTTGGTATATGTGTTGTTTATACCTTCCTTTTGTTATAAGTGTTGTTTATACCTTCCTTTTGGTATATGTGTTGTTTATACCTTCCTTTTGTTATATGTGTTGTTTATACCTTCCTTTTGGTATATGTGTTGTTTATACCTTCCTTTTGTTATAAGTGTTGTTTATACCTTCCTTTTGGTATATGTGTTGTTTATACCTTCCTTTTGTTATATGTGTTGTTTATACCTTCCTTTTGGTATATGTGTTGTTTATACCTTCCTTGTGGTATGTGTTGTTTATACCTTCCTTTTGTTATAAGTGTTGTTTATACCTTCCTTTTGGTATATGTGTTGTTTATACCTTCCTTTTGGTATATGTGTTGTTTATACCTTCCTTGTGGTATGTGTTGTTTATACCTTCCTTTTGTTATATGTGTTGTTTATACCTTCCTTTTGGTATATGTGTTGTTTATACCTTCTTTGTGGTATGTGTTGTTTATTATTGATACCATAATTGGCTGGTATTTTTGTATAATGTTATTTTCACTCAAACCTGGCAACACTACAAAACTCCTCTAAGATTGAAAAAATGCACAAAATAACAGAAAAATGAGGAATTAAGGTTACTCACGATTAATTTCCAAGATCTTTTGTATTTTTAAGAAAAACTCAACAATTTTGTTAATTTTATAGTTTTTTTTACGCACTGCAGAGTGCTCGCAGTATAATCACATCAGAATTTGTATGAAGAAAATGATTTCAATTTGAAAAGTATATTTTTTTGAAGATTTTAAATTATGATTACGGTCGTTAGACATTGTAAAGAATGAAAAAACGGATTTTACAGACTGTGCAAAAGAGGAGAACGATTTTCTCTACGTTTCATCGGAGTCATATCTGACGTCCTCAGGAGACGTGTGTCCTCTACAAAGAGGAACCACGAACTGTTGAATTATTGTTGTTTGATCGAGGCCGAAGGTTGTAGGTACTTTTATTAACCTTCGGTGATACATCCATAGATGTCGCAATAGCCCCAGTTGTACAGAAGGACGATATTATGTCTTCTTGTGAAATCGTCCGATTAATGAAAGGGTGGATCATAGAAGCTAGTACTGGCCTCCATATACTGGAAAGTTTGTAGCTATCATCTCTATTGAAGTTGGGGTGCCTGTGTATTTCGATTGCTTCCTTCACAAGTCGGGGAATGAGAAATCTTTCTTTAGATAGAACCTTTGTTTTATCAAATCTGATGAGATGATTCACCCCTTTCTGTGAATGTTCACAAATAGCAGATTTGTTCAGGTTATTCATCTTAACTGCACCAGTATGTTCCTTCAATCGGGTGTTGATGCTGCGCTTGGTTTGTCCAATATAAAAGGCTCCGTATTCACAAGGGACCCTGTACACTCCTGGAGAATCCAACGGGGTACTATCTTTTACACTTCAGAGCATTTGAAAGATGGAGGACGGAGGACTGAAAGTAGTTTTGATATTAGTCTTTAAGAGCACACGGCTAATCTTGTCTGTCAGACCTCGTATGTATGGTAAGTATGCTCCATTTCTTGGAACGTCATATGAAGTGGTAGATTTTTTGCTTTTTACTCTGTTGAGAGCAGGAGCGTAACCAATGGATGTGAGAGTCTCGCGGATGGTGTGTACTTCCGCTTCGAGGCTTTCTTTGTCAAAAATTCTTCTGGCTCGAGTCAATAAAGATGAGAGAACTGACATCAATTGTGCAGGGTGACGATGCGAGGTTTTGTGAAGGTATCTGTTGGTGTGTGTGGGCTTCCTGTAGACAGAGTAACCCAAACTGCCGTCTATTTTCCTGCGCACCAATACATCCATCAATAGAATGGAATTGTCAATTTCTATCTCCATCATGAACTTAATCTGGGAGTGTACACGGTTCAGGTGAGATAAGAAATCAGTCAAGTTCTCTCGTCCGTGTGAATAAACACAGAATGTATCATTAATTAAATAAACACACTGTTTCAATTCACTTTTATTATTTTAACTATGTCAAATGTTTTCGCCTAAAAAGGCATCCTCAGGACAATGACAATGACAATTCAAAATGACAATTGAATTGTCATTGTCATTGTCCTGAGGATGCCTTTTTAGGCGAAAATGTTTGACATAGTTAAAATAATAAAAGTGAATTGAAACAGTGTGTTTATTTAATTAATTATACAATGGACTTTCACTGTGTAAACCACCAAACCCTTAAAAATACAGAATGTGTCGTCTACATATCTGTACCAATGAGAAGGAGGGTGTGTAGCAGTGCTCAGAGCTTTTTCCTCGAAGTTCTCCATAAAAAGGTTGGCAACGACTGGCGCAATGGGAGATCCCATAGCGACACCATACTTTTGAATGTAGAAGTCACCCTTCTAGAGGAAGCAGTTCTGTGTGAGGCAATGTCTCAGAGGTTCTAAATAGTTTTCAGAAATTTGGTGCTGTTGTAGTAAATCTTTGATAATATCAAAGATTCGGCCTCGATCAAACAACAATAATTCAACAGTTCGTGGTTCCTCTTTGTAGAGAACACACGTCTACTGAGGACGTCGGATATAGCTCCGACGAAACGTAGAGAAAATCGTTTTTCTCTTTTGCACGGTCAGTAAAATCCGTTTTTTTCATTCTTTAATATAGATTTTTCATTCTTCCGGATCAAAACATAAAAATTTGAAAGGATAGAAATTGAGATAATAAGTTCAACCATAGTTCTAGTGTTTAAAAAAAAAAAGATTTTTAGCGTGGATACCAAAAATCTGGCACCCAATAACACCCTTTTTCAAGTAATTTTGTGGACATGGTTACCTTAGGATTATTTTTTTGTTCAGTGAAGTTTTTATTTTTACAGTTTTAGATGCTTAGAAATTTAAGTAAAGATTTATTCTAAATGATGTATTCCTTGACTTATAGGTTGGTATGAGGCTGACCACTCATACTGTAAAAAATTATTCACTTTGCCAATGTCACCCCTGTGTCAGGGAAGGTCGGCAAAAGTTGTGGGGCTTATGTTCATTTGAGGTTTGGATTTTATTTGTAAGTACACATTCAGCATTGTATGCGCGAACTACCCGTGTTGGTTTGTGGGCATACATCTGAGAGCTTTAAATGAATATATCCTTGCAATTTAGATTATAGATTAAGTGATTTTTTTATTCTCCATTGTTTGTATGCTTCAGTAGAACCCAAACATCAGCCGTTTTCACCCAAACGCAGACGGGGCCGTTAACTAACACTGATCATGAAAGTGAAAGTTTTAAACTTTATTTAATATGTATTTTTGTTATAAACTCATTTATCCTGACTGGTTTATGTTCCCATTGAAAAAACGCATAATTTAGTTATGCTAGAGTAGGAAGTAAAGAGATAATAATGCTCACAAAAAAAAAGATTATAAACAGTACACAAATAAATAACCCCTTGAGTTCTGGGATTTTTTTCAAAAGGATAACATGCACAAAAAATTGTTAAACAAAGTCATGCTCCTCATCCCTGTGGAGGTTGCTTTGTACCAATACTGAGAGAACAATAATGATCTCCTTTGGTTTATTTACAGATGACAGTTCTGAGAGGGATCCATTCAGGATGGAACATGTTTGCCATGCCTGCAGCTTCAAGGCCAGTCAAAACAAACTCTTGAGAATCCATCAGTTGTTCAGTTGCTGCGAGCTGGAGCACACATCTGAATGTGGATCCGTCCCCGGGACAAGCAAGAGCCACTATCACAGACACACAACCTCAGAGAGCGGGCCATCCACCTTAACAGATCAACAAAACATAAACACACATGATGACAGTGAACAAGGGATTGTAAAAAAAGCTAAATGTACAAAGACATCCATTGCACGAAACTCTGATGTTTATTCTTGCAATGAATGTAGTTACAAATCAGTTAGGAGATCAAACTTGAAGAAACACACTCAAGTACACACTGGTTTAAAACGGTTTGTGTGTGATCAGTGTGATTATAAAGCTTATCATATAGGTACTTTAAATAGACATAAACTAACGCACACTGGACACAAACCATTCGCTTGTGATCAGTGTGATTATAAGGCTACACTATTAGGTAATTTGAAAAAACATAAACTAAGTCACACTGGACACAAACCATTTGCTTGTGATCAGTGTGATTATAAGGCTTTACAGTTAGGTAATTTGAAAGCGCACAAACTAAGTCACACTGAACTTAAACCATTTGCGTGTGATGGGTGTGATTATAAAACCAAACGGTCAAATGATCTGAAGAGCCATAAACTAAAGCACACTGGACACAAGGTATTTGCTTGTGATCTGTGTGATTATAAGACTACACACAAAGGTACTTTAAAAATTCACAAACTAAGACACACTGGAATGAAACCATTTGCTTGTGATCAGTGTGATTATAAGGCTGCACAATTAGTTCATTTGAAAGCGCACAAACTAAGACACACTGAACTTAAACCATTTGCGTGTGATAGGTGTGATTATAAAACCAAACGGTCAAATGATTTGAAAAGCCATATACTAAAGCACACTGGACACAAGGTATTTGCTTGTGATCGGTGTGATTATAAGGCTACGCACATAGGTACGTTAAAAGTGCACAAACTAAGACACACTGGAATGAAACCATTTGCTTGTGATCAGTGTGATTATAAGGCTACACAGTTAAGTAATTTAAAAAGGCATAAACTAAAGCACACTGGACACAAGGAATTTGCTTGTGATCAGTGTGATTATAAGGCTACACAATTAGGTAATTTGAAAACGCACAAACTAAAACACACTAAACTTAAACCATTTGCGTGTGAAAGGTGTGATTATAAAGCCAAACGGTCAAATGATTTGAAATGCCATAAACTAAAGCACACTGGGCACAAGGTATTTGCTTGAGATCAGTGTGATTATAAGGCTACATACATAGCTTCTTTGAAAAGACATAAGCTAAGAAACACTGGAATGAAACCATTTGCTTGTGATCAGTTTTACTGTTTTATTGTGTTACACTTCTATTTTATGGTTTCACACTATTATATTGTTTTACGCCACAACTTTATTGTTTTATACTACTGTCTTATTGTTCTACACTACTATTTTATTGTTTTACACTATTTTTACTTTTATATCTAATGTTTTACACTTCCTGTTTATTCACTTTTACATTTGTTTTACTTCAAGTATGCTATGTCTTGTAATTTTGATGGGTCTCACTCACACTTCGTATATTATAACACTTTATTCGGTAATACGTGCTCGGTGCACTAACCTAATTATCTATATATTTCTTACTCAAATTAATTCACAATTACCAAGTTTTAACCACACAGTTTTATATAATTATAATTACGAATTATCTATAATTTCACATATCGATGTATTCAGTATACTATCAGAATGTTAATGGCTTGAGATCTAAAACTCACACGCTGCTAACCAACATATTAAGCGATGATTACGACATAATATTACTGACGGAAACATTCCTTACGGACGGCATCTACGATGCTGAACTTATACCCTCTAATTACAATGTTTATAGAAGGGATAGGGACTATGATCGAACTCTTCAATCGAAAGGTGGGGGAGTGTTAATATGTGTCAATAAAAACATTAAGTCTCGAGCACGTCCAGAGTGGCATTCGCTGTCGGAGGATCTCTGGGTAACCATTTCCACCGGTAATGCGAATCCCGACTTACACATCGGTTGTGTTTACATTCCTCCAGGGCCGACACACAACCTAAGCCTGCGTCAGCATATAGATAAAGCTTGTGAAATCTTTACTGAAAATGTTATTGACACATTCTTCATCGCTGGAGACTTTAACCTGAGCACAAATATATTCCCTCTTCCTGAGGGTAATACTCCTGATGACGAGTTTACACCTTATAGTGACCCATCTACCTTCATTGTACAAGATTTTATGTCATTTTCTGACCTTAGACAGTTTAACGGGCTTCCAAATGTTAATGGCAGAATTTTAGACCTAGTTTTATGCAACAAGAATGTGACGGTTGACACCCCTTTGTCTCCACTCGTGCCCGAGGATCGTCATCACAAGTCTCTATGTATGCGGGTGACGCATCATAGTGGCATTCTAAGCTCCTTACGTACGAGTACCCCGAGAATGGTGTACGTATACAAAAAGGCCGACTATACAATAATTAACAATTCTTTGTCTATGGTCGATTGGGACTCAATTCTGGATTCGGATGATATTGATGAGATGGTGGATAATTTCTACCGTGTGGTAAATGAAATTATTGATGAATATGTCCCGAAATCTCGATTATGTAGCACCAATACGCAGTACCCTCCTTGGTATTCCAACGCTTTGAAGAAAATCTTAAAAGAAAAACAATTGTTCCATACTAAGTTTAGGCGTTACGGAAATCCGTTGGACTACTCCACATTTTCATTACTAAGAAGTAGATTCAAACAACAGGAAAAGATATGCAAGCGTAAATATTTGAACCACATGGAGACGTCTATTAGAAATGACCCCAAAAAACTATTTTCCTTTATTAAATCAAAAAAAGGCGAAAGCTGTATTCCAAATGAAATGAAGTATGAAAATGAAATAAAAAATGATGCTGCTGGGATATCTGACTTGTTCCTTAAATACTTTTCCTCCGTTTTCGTGGAAGATGATGGTTTATCGGTTGCACGTCAATCTGGTGATTCATTTAATGATTGCTCCACTATCTCGTCCATAGTCATCAATGAGGATAGGTTATGTGAAAGCATTCGCTCATTAGACGTGAGGAAGGGTTGTGGTCCGGATGGTTTGCCGGTTATTTTCATAAAAAACTGTTGTGATAAATTAATTAAGCCATTAGCAATAATATTTAAAAAATCACTTAGTCTGTTTAGTTCTGTTTAGTCACTTAGGGTGTTTTTCCGCGTAAATGGAAATATGCGCACATAGTACCAATTTACAAATCTGGAAATAAAGACAATGTTGAAAACTATCGCCCTGTGTCTAAGTTATCTATATTTGGGAAGTTACTCGAAAAAATAGCATATGATCAGATTTTCTCCGCGGTGAAAAATGCAATTGATGTAAATCAACATGGGTTTTTACCAGGCAGGTTCACCGCATCAAATCTGGTACTGTTTACGGAAAAAATTCTAAAGATTATGGACGCAGGATCTCAGGCTGATGTGATCTACACTGATTACTCCAAATGTTTTGATAAGATTAGCCACAAGATCCTAATTGCCAAGCTGGAGTGGCAAGGAATACACGGTGACCTACTCCGGTGGCTCAAATCATACCTGTATGATAGAACAATATCTGTAACGATTGGGGGAATCACCTCCAAACGTGAACGGGTCGTCTCGGGTGTGCCGCAGGGTAGCCATCTGGGTCCTCTTTTATTCTTAATTTTTATAAACGATATAAGACATTGCTTCCTCAATTCAAGCGTCTTACTTTATGCAGACGATATGAAGATTTTTTCAGAGGTGGCATCCGTGAGAGATTGTGTATCTATCCAAAGAGATTTGAAACGCTTTGGTGAATATTGTATCGTAAATAAACTTTCTTTAAATGTTTCTAAATGTTGCATCGTGAGGTTCACTAGGAAAAAGAACCCATTAGTCTTTGAATACGAGATTCAATCGGAGTTCGTGGAACCTGCCGATCAAGTACGTGATCTGGGGCTTGTATTAGACAATAAATTGAGATTCAATTACCACATAGATAGCATCATTAAAAGATCATACAAACTGCTTGGGTTTGTTTTGAGATCTTGTAAGCCATTCCGAAACACTGCAGTGGCATTATGTCTTTATAAAGTTTACGTAAGACCAATACTTGAATATGCTTGCCAAGTTTGGAACCCGCAATATATCATCTATGTCAATAGATTAGAGGCCATCCAAAAACGCCTCATCAGGACACTCTTGTACCGAGACGGTCTCCATCGAGAGCTTGCCGACTATCATACGGCGCTGCAACACTATGGTTTGTTTTCGCTCCAAGCGAGACGGAGTGTTCTGGACCTAATGTTCCTATTCAAACTCATCCGGGGTAACGTGTCTTGCTCCGAACTCCTGTCTGAAGTGGGAATCCGAGTGCCTAGGATGACGTCAAGAAACACCAAAATCCAGCTCTATATTCCGTCTCACAGAACAAATTCATACGGAAACTCATTCCTCTTGAGAGCTTCGCGGTTGTTCAATGAAAAGTTTAGTGAACTGGATATTTTTTACCAATCGACCAATACTTTGAAAAAGTTAACGACGGCCATACTTTGCCCTTAATTCTTGATTAATGATGTAAAATAATAATAATAATAATTGTAATTGTAATAATAATAGAAACGTGTTCATGAAATATAATGAATTTTGACTAGAATTTCAGTGTGTAGGTATTAGTGAGTGGGAAAAATTAAAATTATAATTAAAAATATTGGCATGTTCAAGTGAATGTAAGGCTGATTTGATATATGTAATTCTGTTTTTATCTC
Source organism: Agapetus fuscipes (assembly GCA_951799405.1). Classification (NCBI taxonomy): domain Eukaryota; kingdom Metazoa; phylum Arthropoda; class Insecta; order Trichoptera; family Glossosomatidae; genus Agapetus; species Agapetus fuscipes. Next base: position 11,450,755 of record OX637352.1, read on the forward strand.
TTATTGTTTGGTGTCATTACGGTTATCATGATTATTTTAATAGGTTTTTATATTTTATATTTTGTGTTTGAAAAAAGAGAATGGAAATATCTTACTATCATTAGTATTAATATTTGTATTCTTTTTTTTATTTTAATACTTATATTTAATGTCAACATTGTATGAAAAAATATCTTACTGTCATTAGTATTTATATTTATATTCTTTTTTTATATTCTTTTTATTTTTAATACTTATATTTAATGTCAACATTGTAATTGGGAAGGTACAACATCAATTGTATATATTTTTATTATTGTTTTATATATTTTAATGTATTGTAACGAAATACACTGGTAGATGTTTATTGGTGTACGTGTGTTTTGAGAGAATGTTCTGGCCCAGACGATTGTAATTGTAAGGTGTGTATGTAGGTAGGAAATGGACTCTTCGTGAAATAAATATGTCCAGAATCGTCTATACAACTGTGGTAGTGGAACTTTCTAGGGCAGGCTGGAATGGCCCCTAGGTTCCGCTATAAGAAGGGCGACAATCGGCTGAAGAGAGTCAGTCTTTCGAAGCACTCACACAGTGGAATATCTAGTTACTAGGGCGACCAATATGGTGTAAAATAAATGTAATCTGTACGAAATAAATAAGTGTGTTAAAATAAATCTGTTAGAATAAGTCTGTTAAAATAAATCTATTGTAAGAAAGTCTGTGTAAATAAACTGTATGGCTAACTTGTGTTAAACTTGTGTTTTAATTAAAAGAACCCAGGAAAAACGTAACAGTGGTGTCGGTGTGAAGTTTAAAACCAAGTACCAAGTAAAAACTGTGCTTGAAAGTATTGAAAAATATATCTGGAAAACATAATAAAAAAAAAAAGTTTTAAATAAAACTGATTAAACTTGAATTAAAAACGATCGTGTGGTTACCCGCTAAAAATTTGATTGAAGTGTGGATAGATAACGTGTTAATAATATTGTGTTAGTATTAGTAAATACTCATTAGCCGATCTGACGAAGCAAAGTAAATAATCATTATCTAATATCATTATTTGGAGGGGCAAGGTGTAAATTTTGCCCCTCAGGGGGTATGTATATAAAATACAAAAAAGAACAAAGTGGAGAAACTGTAACGTATTCTCCAAATGAGGGATATGAAAATTCTAGAACTACTGCCTAGATATTTTCTCCCTCGAACAAACCGACCTTCAATAGGTGGCTTTCAATTTTGGACGACTTCCCGTACCAAAGAAGCGAAAATCAAAAGGACCACACTCACCTCAAATTGTGCTCTGGTCCAAGATGATGCTCGTTTCTCAGGATCCTATGGAGATGAGCTCTGTTCACGAACTGCCACACTTGCAAGTTATATGTAAAACAAACACACTCACTCACAGAATTTTTTAACGGTAAATTTCAAATCGCTCGCGAGACATATAAAAAACGTGTCTACTTGCGAACACGACGGAAGTGGAAGTCATCAAATCTTGAGATTTCACGTTGGATGTCAAAAAAGTTCATACCGACATCTTGCGATTTTTATCCGCACTTTTTTTCAGATTGTGAAAGTCCAACATGAAATTCGCTTCTTAGACTATTAATTAAAATTAAAAATAGATGACGCTATTCATGCGTCACCATACACCCCCCTTTGCAAAGACTTAAAGTTAAAAGCTTTGCAACACAAACCAGATATTCAAAGAAACCATGTCGATTTTTACAAACAATATTCGAGAAATGATACATAGGTATAATTACAATCAATGTTTGAAAATCTTAAACTAGAGAAACTTAATATAATTAATATAATAAGTATGCCTACAAGTAAGCAGGTTAGACACAAAAATACTTAAGCCAATATAATAAGCTAGATTTAACATGTTCTAACAGATAAGCTTAGTAGTAAAGCATAAGATTAATTCTAAACATGGTAAATATGTACAATGGTAGAGATCTACTAACTCAGTAGACGAAATTAAATAGTAATCTATTGTGTCGGCAATGGGTAAAGTTTGACGACCGGACGTTTGTAAAAACCTTGCTCAGTCTTTACTGTGGCTACTCGAATCACGCCATCATCCCCAGGGAAAACCTTGGTGATGATTCCCAGAGGCCAGGACAAAGGAGGAGCGTCCTCTTGCCCAATCAGTACAACAGTCCCTACCTGAATTGCATTAACATCGGTTTGCCATTTTTGTCTGACCTGCAAAGTGTGCAGGTATTCTACCCTCCATCGCTTCCAGTAAGATGACACGATTTGATCCAGGAGATTTTTACGCTGAGTGAGATTAACTGGTGTGTCAGGTAGCTCAGAAGCAGGCAGATGTTTTAAGGGAGTGGACATCAAAAAATGCGCAGGAGTTATAACGTCAGGGTGAGGATCAGAACTGATGACACTTAGTGGTCTAGAATTCATGATACTCTCGATTTGAGTCAACACCGTTTGCATCTCCTCATATGTGAGCAACTGATTCCCTATCACTCGATACAGATGAGTTTTCAAACTCTTAATATTTGATTCCCATAAAGCTCCGAAGTGAGGAGCTCGAGGGGGAATCATTTTCCACTCTATTTTATACGCCTCAAGTTCTCGCTTCATTCGGACATTATGCTGTGAATTTTGTAAAAGATTATATATCTCATCTAATTGGGCACGAGCCCCAACAAAATTTGTGCCGTTGTCCGAATACATAAAAGAAACTGGCCCACGACGAGAGATAAAACGCTTAAATGCAGCTATAAAACAGGCACTCGACAGATCAGTTGCGAGCTCAATATGCACAGCCTTGGTCACTAGACAAACAAACAGGCAGATATATGCCTTTTGAGCATGTTGTCCGCGTCGTCGCGTAAGAAGTATTTTTAAAGGTCCAGCATAATCTACCCCCGTATGCATAAATGCTTTAGCTTCTGTTATGCGACAGGCACGCAAGTCCGCCATCTTTGGCGTAGGGTGCGACGGGTTCACTCGGAAGCAAATATTGCATTTACGAGTTTGTGCTCGTATAACGGTTCTGGCATCCAATATCCAAAACCTTTGTCGTATAATAGACATCAAAAGTCCTGGACCGGTATGACAGTTGGATTCGTGAAAATGTTTAATTATTAAGTTCACCACTGAGTCATGTTTCGGAAGTAAAGCTGGGTGTCTAGCTTCAAAGGGTAAATCAGACCGTGAAAGCCGACCTCCAACTCGTAACGTACCTTCCTGATCCAGAAAAACCGATAAATTACGCAGTTTTTTCGATGGTAACTTGTTATCTTTTATCAACTTAATATCGTCCGAAAAATGAACAGTTTGTATTGTCTGTATTCACTTAACTTCAGCATGGGACATGCATTCAATAAGAGGCAACAGTGATTTAAATTTATTTATAAAGCGAAGAATGTAAACTGTAATTCGAATTAATTTATTCCACGAAGAAGTTCGTTGTGCTAAGTCATACAAAATCATAGAGTCGACATGTACTACAATGGCTGTCAGTACAGTTGCCTGTTCAGGAATTTCTAATGCATCGGACGAGGAGAATCTTTGAATCGGCCATTCATCCGAAGGGCGTTGAAGCCACAGTGGACCATTCCACCATAAACTATGAGAAATTAATTGAGATGGTAACATACCACGTGAAACACAGTCACTTGGGTTCTCGTCCCCTGAGATGTGATAAAAGTTCTGAGGGGGTAAATTCTCCTGACACTGAGCGACTCTATTTCCTACAAAAATTGACCAACGATGTGGAGAAGAGCAAATCCAAGCCAACGCAATCGTTGAATCAGAAAAAGCATATACATCAGTTATATGAATCCGATCACGATACATCTCGATCACAAGTTTTAACATCTTTGACAATAAAACAGCAGCGCACAACTCTAAACGTGCTAATGTCGTAATCTTGGTGGGAGATACCTTAGATTTTGAGCACAACAACCTGACAGAAATATTTCCATCCATGTCAGTTGTATGTACATATATAACACAACCGTAACCATTCAGACTAGCATCACAAAAACCTACTAATAATACTTTGGTTGAGCTAGTCACACCGATGTGCCTAGGAATTTTTAAAGTAGCGAGCAACGGAAGTTCTTGTGTTATACTCGAAAAACGTCGAATTATAGCATCAGGCGGAGAGTCATCCCAACCGATATTGGCACGCCATAGCTCTTTGATGAGAAGCTTTGCAGCCAGTATAACTGGTGCGACTAAGCCCAAAACATCGAACAAACGAGCTACAACTGACAAAATAGATCGCTTCGTGCATTTTTGCTGAGAGTCATTCGAAGTAAAGAAGAAATTATCCTTAACTGGATCCCAAGACAACCCTAATACTTTTAGAGTTACGCCTTTATCATCATCAAATTTTATGGAACCTCTATGTGAGTTAGGAAGACTATCTAATAGATAAGATGAATTACTTGACCATTTTACCAGATCCATGCCACCATACTTGAACAAAGCTACGAGATCTTTTGCCAGAGAAACAGCCGAAGCCTCATCTGCCACAGACTGAACCAGGTCATCCATATAAAACCTAGCTCCAGCTACTTTGGCGGCTTCCGGAAAATGTTCAGCCATGTCCGATGCTAACTGACGCACAGATCGCATGGCCAAGAAAGGACTACACTTTAATCCAAATGGAACCCTATTAAATTGAAAGGTTCGAACTTTCTCCTTTTCAGAAAAACGAAATAATATTCTCAAATATCTACGGTGGTCAACAAATACACCAACCTGCAAATACATCTGCTGTACATCTGCTGTCATCGCGACAGGAAACAGCCTAAAATCTAATAAAAGGAGAAACAAATCAGCCTGTAAATTTGGCCCAGAATGTAGTACATCATTGAGTGACAACCCAGTATGCGTTTTCGCACTAGCATCTAAAACAATGCGAGGCATAGGTTTGTCTTGACGCACTACAGCGTGGTGAGGAATATAATATCCATGTTCACCAATATCTGACTCTGCAACTTCAGAGAGATATCCCTTCTGAATGTAGTCATTTATTACCGAATTATAATTCTCCTGCAGACTCGGTAACTGCTTAAACTTTCTTTCTAATAACAAGAAACGCCGAAATGCAGTATTTCGTGAGTTGCCCAAATTTTCAGGATCAGCACAAAAGGGTAGAGCAACAGAGTAACGACCTACCTCGTCTTTAGTCACAGAAGATACAAAGGAGTTTTCGCACGCTGTCTCATCTGGACTTAAGAACTTTTTCACTGGGATTTCTTCCAACTCCCAGAACTTGTGTAATAATAAATCCGCATCTTTTACAGCCAATGCAGAAAAAGATTCGTGACAACTGTCTGCAGCTGAAACACTCTTTGGACAATCTCCCATCAATACATAGCCAAAGGACGTCAATAATGCAGGTGGCGCTTTCGACTTTGACTCTATCATTTTTCCCAAATAAATGAAAGGGAATAGTTGTGCTCCCAACACAATGTCCACAACTCCAGGGACATTCCAGGATAAATCAGCCATTGAAATGTCCTTTAAATAAGTCATATCACTGTTATCAATGTACCTAGAAGGTAACTGATCCGTGATCTGATCCACCACTAACGCGTTAACCTTGTAAGTATTTTGAGGATTGTACCTCGATTGTATTTCAAAATTGACACATCCATGTATCGGTCGTGCAGAAAGACCGATTCCTCTAATTACTGAATTATTTAGAGGAACAATATGTAAATTCATATTTCTACAACATTCTAATGTTATCAAATGGTTTTGAGAACCATTATCAACAAGACATCTAACTATCATCTTATTTTTCTTGCAATTTGACCAGGCAAAAACCTGTGCCGTAGCCAACAGCACCGTGCTCGCATTCACCCGAGCATTTGCACTTAAAGAAACCGAGGGTACACCCGACCCTTGCATTTCATCACCTGAATGCGACAGCTGATGTCCCTGCTCAGCATTCTTGACTACTCGTCTGGCCTTATTCTCATTGTCGTCAAAATGCAGAAGGGTGTGATGTCCCTTATTACAAATTTGACAAGTTCCTGTCTCAGTACAATGAGACCAGTGGGTAACACTCAAACAACGAACGCAACCCCGTTTTGATTTAATAAATTCATACCTTTCCTTAGGAGAATAGCTCTTAAATTTCACACATTTATGTAATTTATTATGGTCGTTTCGTTTACACAAAACGCAAAAAAGAGTGTCCCCAGTAGACACTCTACCACTTGCGAGGAACGCACGCCCACTTACAGATTTTGTCGTATTATTCCTCACGCGTGTATACGAATGGCAAGCTTCGGAAACCGACTTCGATTCATTTACGTGCGATCTTTCCAAAATTTTGACCTGTTGTTGAACAAAACTGATAAGATTCTGACAAGAAGGTATTTCGATGTCTTTCAGCGAAAGCTCGAAGGCCATAACTGTAGACGAATTCAATTTGCGCAAAGCGCAATTAAATAAAAGAAAATCTCCCACATCTGCAATACCTAATTGTTTTAATGCTGCAATGGAAGCGGCATACTTCTCAATAAAGGCATCAAGACAGGCAGCCGTGTGATCGGCCTTCTTTAAATCAAGGATATTATTTATGTAATATGTTCCTAGCGCACGTTTATCCTGATATTTTTTAACAAGACTGTCCCAGACCACGTTATAGGTTTCCGCTGACGGTACAATTCCCGAAAATATGCTCGCTGCCTTTCCCGTCAAGTTGCCTGTTAAATATTGCACTCTTTGGGCGTCTGACAACCCTGTATTTAGATGGACATTTGCCTTAAAGGATTCAAAAAATCGTGACCAATTTTTTGGATTCCCATCAAACAAAGGAATTTGTATGGGTGGTAATTTTACCTCATATCTAGGCCCACTTTGAGTCGATACATGTGGTGTTTCGGTTTTTAAAATTCTTTCCCTAACATCCATTATTTTACTATAAAGTTCTTCAAAGGCCATAAGTGATTGATAATTTACCTTTGCCTCTGGGTCTATCTCTAAAGAAAGTGCATTTATTTGATCTATCAAATCTTCGTACTTTTTAACCCAGCTTCCTGCTTCCTTGGAAGCCGATAAAAAATTACTATTCTTTCTGGATGCAAAATTAGAAACATTTTTTCCTAGTTTATATAAATTATTTATTCTTTCAAAATAAACCTTTTGTTTCTCTTTCAATATAACCAAAGTTCTTGTTAAAGCATCCGCCATGTTTACTATTTAAAATAAACAATAAAAAAATGAAGAAACGGTAACAAAATCGAAAAAACCTACTTTCAGTTCTGAAAGAAGAAATCGATTTGCCTCAAAGTTGAATTTATTTTATGTCAGTATGTATCACAATATTTACTTTCTCCAGACAGTTTATTTACTAATGGAAAAAAAAAACAATAACAAACTTGTAATGACATTTATATAAAAATATAAACAAAGGTAGGTAGGTACCTGTAGACAATGCTCAGCTGTATGAATACCTAATCTCTAATGGATAGGTATCATTAAAACTATAAATTTCGCACCAACAAATATATGTACCTACTGTGTATTCAACACTTATTAAAAAAATAACTACCTACATACAGTAGAATATATGACACTCGTTAATTTTTGTACAGAATATAAATCATGCTAGAATATAGATTCTAATACAAAGGCATATAATATTATGTTCTTAACAATTAACTATCGACACAGTATCCTTGAATATCCGTTTCATGTCAACCATTCTGGTTTCGATAAGGTTACGGAGGACCAAATGGGGTTCGAAGGACCAATGGAGGGGCAAGGTGTAAATTTTGCCCCTCAGGGGGTACGTATATAAAATACAAAAAAGAACAAAGTGGAGAAACTGTAACGTATTCTCCAAATGAGGGATATGAAAATTCTAGAACTACTGCCTAGATATTTTCTCCCTCGAACAAACCGACCTTCAATAGGTGGCTTTCAATTTTGGACGACTTCCCGTACCAAAGAAGCGAAAATCAAAAGGACCACACTCACCTCAAATTGTGCTCTGGTCCAAGATGATGCTCGTTTCTCAGGATCCTATGGAGATGAGCTCTGTTCACGAACTGCCACACTTGCAAGTTATATGTAAAACAAACACACTCACTCACAGAATTTTTTAACGGTAAATTTCAAATCGCTCGCGAGACATATAAAAAACGTGTCTACTTGCGAACACGACGGAAGTGGAAGTCATCAAATCTTGAGATTTCACGTTGGATGTCAAAAAAGTTCATACCGACATCTTGCGATTTTTATCCGCACTTTTTTTCAGATTGTGAAAGTCCAACATGAAATTCGCTTCTTAGACTATTAATTAAAATTAAAAATAGATGACGCTATTCATGCGTCACCATTATTTGAAATTTAAAAATAAATATTAAAAGGCGGTACCTACCTACCGTCAGTATAATTAGATAAATTATTATTTTGCTAAAGTACGTATTTAAAATAACTTTATATATAAAACTCATAACCCGTATTAAATAAATTTGCAAATATTTTTGTTTTGAAGTTTGTTAAAATAAAAAAAATGGCTAAGGTGAACATCAAGGACCTCAAAGTCTATGAGCTTAAGAATGAGCTTCTGGAGAGGGACCTGGAGACCTCAGGAGGGAAGGCGGCCTTACAGGCACGCCTCATGGAGGCCTTGGAACAGTCAGGCGAAGACCCGGCATATTTTGTCATGGCGTCTGGAGGGGACCGCGAGCGAGCCGTGGAAGAGTTTAAAACAAAGATGGCTGCCAACTTCAAGAGCTTGAGGGAAGACCTAGCTGGTTGGAAGGAGGAGATGGCTAAAAACCTAGCCTTAAAAATGTCGGTGGACACTGATAGTGTAAAATTAAGTGATAATCAGGATGACAAAAAGGCCGATATGTCAACTGAGGATGAGTCATCTCAGAAGTTGGGGAAGGGAGACCTGAAGGCCAAAAACAACGGCCAGCTCAAGGCTGAAGACTCAGCTGACAGCAAAGATGACAAAGATGATGTCAAGTCGGCTGAAAACGGCAAGAGTGACTCGGCCGAGGTGAAGGCTGACAAGGATGCGAAGGAGGAGACGGACGCCAAGGAGGAGGATGAGGACGCCAAGGACAAGAAGGGCAAGGCCAAGAAGGCCAACAGTGTGAAGAAGAAGCCCGCGCCCAAGAAAAAGGCGGAGGAGGCCGTGGAGGAGGCTCCCAAGAAGAAGAAGGCCGTGGAGCCGCCGGTGCCCGTGCCCGCGGGCCGGGGCATCCCCATCGACCACATCCCCGACGTGGAGGTGGCCATCTCCAGGTTCAAGATGGAGGACCTCAAGTTCCTGTACAATCAATTGTGCCGCACGAACCTCATCAAGCGCAACAAAAAGAAGTTCAAGGGCTACGAGTTTGAGAAGGACACGCCTGAGCACAAGGCCAAGCTGGAGGAGGTGCAGAAGCTGGAGCCCAAGCAGCTGCGGACGCTGTGCGAGAAGCTGGGCTTGGACAAGAGGGGCGCGCCCACGGAGCTGGCCAGCAGGGTGGTGGGCTTCCTGCTGCTGCCAAAGCAGGCCTCCTCGCACGCCAGGGGGCTGATGAAGGAGAGGCCGGTGACTGACCGCGGCGAGGCCACGGGAGGCAGGCCCAGAAGGTCCGCTGCTGCTATTGTCAAGAGAGGTTACTCTAACGAGGAGTATGAAACAGATCCGGAAACCAAAGTGCGGGGACCCAAAGTCAGCAGGGATGATTTAGGGGATTCAGATGGCTCGTACAACCCGAGTGGCTCCGGACAGGAGGCGGACTCTGACTTTGACCCGTCAGTGAGGGAGGGGGGCGCTCCCTCCCGCAGGCGCCGCGCCCCCGCCCGCAGGGGCTCAGCCAAGCAGAGCAAGCAGAAGGGACGACCCAAGCATGGCGCGGCAGGAAGCCACTCAGCGAGTCAGAGGACGAGAGCGAGAGTGAGAACTTCGCTTCCGAGCAGGAGAGCGGCTCCGAAGACCAAGGATTCTGATCCTTTGACGCCGGCGAGCAAGCGGGGCCTAGGAGCGGTGGCCGCCCGGGGACGCAAAGCGGTGCCCCCAGCCAAGGAAAGGCGCCCATGCCGGCCGCCAAGAGGAAAGCACCCCCCCCCACACCAGCCAGCAATGACGGGCAAAACCCTAAGGGGAAAATTCCGTGGAACGTCATTTTTCCTGACCACTGGATGCAACTGTGGGTCAAACTGCCCGTACCTTCTTAAAGAAAAGACTGATCCGGGGCGGAACAGTCTAAGGGGGGGATAATGTAACGAAATACACTGGTAGATGTTTATTGGTGTACGTGTGTTTTGAGAGAATGTTCTGGCCCAGACGATTGTAATTGTAAGGTGTGTATGTAGGTAGGAAATGGACTCTTCGTGAAATAAATATGTCCAGAATCGTCTATACAACTGTGGTAGTGGAACTTTCTAGGGCAGGCTGGAATGGCCCCTAGGTTCCGCTATAAGAAGGGCGACAATCGGCTGAAGAGAGTCAGTCTTTCGAAGCACTCACACAGTGGAATATCTAGTTACTAGGGCGACCAATATGGTGTAAAATAAATGTAATCTGTACGAAATAAATAAGTGTGTTAAAATAAATCTGTTAGAATAAGTCTGTTAAAATAAATCTATTGTAAGAAAGTCTGTGTAAATAAACTGTATGGCTAACTTGTGTTAAACTTGTGTTTTAATTAAAAGAACCCAGGAAAAACGTAACAGTATTTTCCTGTTTTGTTGAATAAATTATTTAAAAAAAAAAAAAAAAAAATCAGTGTGATCATAAGGCTACACAATTAGGTTCTTTGAAAAGGCACAAACTAAGACACTCTGAACTGAAACCATTTGTGTGTAATAGGTGTGATTATAAAGCCACGGGGTTAAATGATTTAAAAAGCCATATACTAACGCACACCGGACCCAAACCATTTGCTTGTAATCAGTGTGATTATAAGGCTACACAGTTAAGTAATTTAAAAAGGCATAAACTAAAGCACACTGGACACAAGGAATTTGCTTGTGATCAGTGTGATCATAAGGCTACATACATAGCTTCTTTGAAAAGACATAAGCTAAGACACACTGGAATGAAATCATTTGCTTGTGATCAGTGTGATTATAAGGCTACACAATTAGGTAATTTGAAAACGCACAAACTAAGACCCACTGAACTTAAACCATTTGTGTGTAATAGGTGTGATTATAAAGCCATGGGGTTAAATGATTTGAAAAGCCATATACGAGTACTAACGCACACTGGACCCAAACCATTTATTTATTTATTTATTTATTTATAAATTCACGACACTTAGTGCCTTTTACAAACCATACTAAAAATAGTGTTATAAATACAAGAGTAAGTAAAAAGTATAAAATGAAACAACAAATATATCAGAACTACAATTGAAAACTATCCGGGATAAAAAGTAACATAAAACAAAATAATGATTACATAAGTAGGTATTAATACTTTAAAAAAAAATAGAGAGATGAGATAAAAAAACAAGAGAAAAGACAGTTTATGAATGTATAAATAGTAAGCAGAAATTAGAAGTAAGTAGCTGAATATAAAACCACAATTAAAAATAGATTGAAAAAAATTATAAATACCTATATATGAAAGTAAAATGAAACAAATAAACACAATAAAAAAAACTATATAAAAATAAGAATAACAATCAAAGTTACTATTTAGAGAAAAAATATAAATCAAAAATCAAAAGAAATATACAAGCAACAGAAATAAAAACATTATTCATCCAAAAAGTACCTCAACAGACCAGCTCTATACCTATCAAAGTTATTGTTGGGTGGGTCAAAGTCTAGTGTACAGGTATTACCACTACGTTGAAGGCGATTTATGCAACTGTTATATTGTGCATTTGTATTGGAAGCTACAGGGCGATAAGGAATAATGTGTCGTGATCCTTGACGAGGGATTAAAAAATTTAACTCGCCCAGCAACGACGGACAGTCTATAAGTCCATTTTTTATTTTATAAAGGGTCAACAAGTCAATGATTTTGCGTCTTTCCAGTAAATTATTTAATTTAAGAAAAGAGTTCAAAAGGATGGGATCAAAATTAGAAATAGGAATTTTAAGCTTATAATTTATAATTTTCAAGAATTTAATGTGAACTCTTTCAATACTATCTATATTTATAATAATATTAGGATGATTTATTTGGTGAGCGCTGTCTTTCTGTGTATCACACCTCAAGAGCCCTCTGCGAGCTTGGTCGTCGCTGTAGAAAGCGCCAATTCTCAAGCAAGACCCAGTTGTTGTAAGGTTGGATGGACCTTTCAGTGACCGGTCTTTGGTAAACGTTTATGAATTTTTCAACTCAGCGAAGAGCACATTCAAAATATACATTTTTGTGCTCCGCCGGGATCTGAATCCACAACCTTCCATTTACGAGTCCGAAGTGCTGCCACTACGGACTACGGACCGGTCCAAGATGCCAACGACACGCGGTGTACCTGAGCGGTCACCCATCCAAGTACTGTCTGCGCCCAATGTTGCTTAACTTTGGTGATCTATGGCAGGGGTCGGCAACCTTTTGTTGTAAAAGGGCCAAATATTTTAGGTGGAATTTAGTGCGGCCCGCACTTGCAGGGCAGTGGCGGATCTAATGGTAAGCATTTCAGCAAATGCTGACCAGCTTCCCCCCCCCCCCCCTCCCCTACCGCGGCCCCTGGGACCCTCTTGTGAGTCATGCATCGAAAACATTAATCAATTGACATACGAGCTACAAATTAAAATTACCCCCAAATTCACTATTAATTCTACCCCCCAAAATAAATCTCATATTGTAGAATCCCCGCCAATTCAATTTGGGAATCCCACGATTTTTTTAAGTTCTCATTCAATACGGTTATTTTTATAACTTTAAATTTTTTGATAAATGCTTTTATTTTGTCATTTACTGAAGATCGATTTGTAGTTTTCCGGCACGTGCGTTGCGGGCCGCACCAAGACGCCTCAAGGGCCGCATGCGGCCCGCGGGCCGCAGGTCGCCGACCCATGATCTATGGGAACCGGTGCTTTCAACATGGTAACGTCGTTGACGACATTTGCTTGTAATCAGTGTGATTATAAGGCTACATATTTAGGTAATTTGAAAAGCCATAAACTAAAGCACACTGGACACAGGGAATTTGCTTGTCGTCAGTGTGATTATAAGGCTGCACATTTAGGTAATTTGAAAATACACAACATCACAATACAACACACAATTTTGCTCCTAGCGAAAATATTTGAATTAGTCTTCAATTTTAATTGAATTCTATCAAAAGTGTTCCAATAGTGCTTTAAGAGAAAAAACATTTTGTTAACAGTGCTTATAATTTGTGCGCAAGCGGTTTTTAGTGCTTTTTAATGGATTATAATATATACGAAATCTGACTTTTAAGTGGGTACATAAATTTAAAAACAAAAATAAACTTTCTCTACTGACCAAATAGCGGCGCTATCTTAAACTAAACCTTTTATTTTTACTTTTTTGAGTTGGTAATACTACTTATTTTAATAAAACTTTCGCCACCAGGCGATAGATATCGCTTTTTTCATTTCACTTCAAAATCATAATTATAATCATAAATATGGCCCAAGATCTGCTGGCCAATGCAAATTTAATTTTACAAACACTAATTAAAATTATTATGGATTCTTCTAATAAGTTTACCAGAGACCAAATTAGCAAAATAACACTAACACAATAGTACTACCCAAAAAAAAAAATATTCATAGATGGTACGCATCAAAAATGTATGGGGCACTCCGTCGGGCAAATATGAAAAACTACTGTAGTTTTATTTCCTTCGAAATTTTTAATGCATTGAAAATAATATGTTGATTGCGCTATTCTAATATGAAATCAATCTGAAATCGCTAAGGTATTCATTTCGGTCATTAAATTATGTGTAAATTTCAATATGAATTGCTTGCGCCGACCGACGATATAATGTATTTTATCTTGGACACAAACCACCCATACTCTGGTTTCCCTTCAATACGAATAAATCTTTCGCCTTTTACAAACCACCCATAATATTATTTTAATAGTTATTTGTTACGCTTTATAAACAGTATTTTTCTCCCGTCGGAATGTGGGAGCTCTGGCGTAATAACGTGCGTGACCGACTGTAGATGCGAAGATGATAGGTTCGAATCCGGTTGATACCTATATTTTTAATTTTTTACATTTGTTGTTTTCTTTTTTTACATATTATACTTTTTTTATAAAAATACAACATATTTGAAAACTTAACTATTAAAGTTAGTCCAAGCGATTAAAAATACGATCATTTCACTTTCATTTCATTTAGTCGGTGTTATGGCCGAGTGGGCCAGAGGCTGATCTTTCTAGCGTATTTGGAATAGAATAACGTTGGTTCGATCCCCGCTTGGGTCACATGACTTTAACTTTGACCCTGGTTCAACAGATGTTATTGGGTAATTATTAATTAATATAAACAGTAATGAATTATTAATTGATAATATTAATACCTATCAATGACCTATTATTAATTGATGAGGAATTCACTTTGTAACCTTTCAGTTTTAAAAAATAAAAATAAAAAATAAAAAACAAATTGTATTAGGTTACGGGGCGAGTAAAATTCAATACATTATTGAATTTTACTCGCCCCGTAACCTAATACAATTTGTTTTTTATGTGTAATTTTAATTTTTTTTATTAATACCTGTTTCTGGCCAGATAAAATAGGTTAGTGAATGTGTTAGTGGCATTCCTCTTCACAAATCTATTTTTTAAATTAAAAAATATATATATGTGGTAACAAAATTGGTATGCGGCTGACCACCCATGCTGTAAAAATGGTTCCTTTGCCAATGTCACCCCTGTCTCAGGGAAGGACGGCAAGAGTTGCAGGGTGTATGTCCATTTGAGATTTGGTTTTTATGTTGTAGGTTCACATGAGGCATGTGCAAGCGCAAACTTGTTCGTGTCTGGTTGTGAGAATGCATGTAATGCATGATGTAATGTGAATCTCTAATGTAACAAATATTTGCAAGTTAGATTACATTAGATTAGATATAAAAATTTCACACTTCGTCCCCACGACTTTTTGGCCAACGACATTTCGGTCAAAGACAAATCGGTCAGCGACAACCCGTCCAAAGACAACTCGGCCATAGATAAATCGGTCACACGACACTTCGTCCACACGACTTTTCGGCCAACGACATTTCGGCCAAAGACAAATCGGTAGACAAATTGTAAAAAATTTCATAAGCCTTAAAAATTGACAACTATATTTTATTCTTGTATTGAAAATATAAAAAAAAAATCAGTGAACTGCACTCGACTTTCTTTCTTCGATGAAGTCCCTAAATGTGTGTAAAACTAGAACCATGGACTAGCTTGTACAACTAAGCTGCACGTATAGTGCAACTTCCTGCAGCTTTTTTCCCGAAAGGGTTGCTTATGGTGGGTAAAACCTATGTATTTTCACAGGTAAGGGAGCCGGTCTTACGCCAACCACTTCGTTGAAGTGGGGATTTCCCTACTAGGGGAGCAGGTTTCTTATTTCTTGTGAAGGCTGAGTAAACCTTGCTGGTTTTTTTTTATGGTAGGTGGGTTTGCAATACACACCGAAAAGAGAAATAATTTTGACACCCTTGGTGGTGGGGATCGAATCCGAGCTTTCGGCATCGAACGCAAGCTTTCTACCTCTGAGCTACTGACCGGACTTATTGTATTAACAATATATAAAATATTATGTATATATATGTATAGTCATTCTTATATCAATAATAAATTAATTTTATTCCAACATGGTCACGCGGTGTGTGTAATATGTGACCAGCGTACGTAAAAGAGAAATTAGTAAAAATCAAGTCAATACATTAAAAACATGATTAAATCATTTAAATAGCCTTATTCAGATTTATTAAGCAAAGTTGTATGAGCGGCTTAGAACAAATTACTTTTTTATCGACGAATGATGAACCGAGATATTTGTGATGGATTGTTTTTTTTACATGGCATCTCACAATAAATGACAAATTTGTGCAACGGCTAGATTCCTATTTCCATCCTCAATGATTTTCATTCATATTACTGTGTATAGCATTGAGGTATATATTATATATACCTCAATGATGTATAGCCTCTGCACTTTTTGCGTCCTACTGACCAGTGACCGTTCACAAGTGAATAAGAAAAAACACTGCAGCACATGATAATAATATTATTATCAAGACACCCTTCCTCATCAGCTGTATACAATGGCTGTATAGCTACTTCTTGATCTAGTAATCCCTACGCTTCGGATTCGTTCGGATAAAGTCGTGCCACCTCGTTTATGCAAATTAGGCTTACGCGTCAACCCATGGTGGCAGACAGAGTGAATGAATCATAATATCATTGCATAATATACAATTATAATATTGGGATGATTTCTTCGGTACATATATACATGTGACTGAAATGTTGACCGACTTGTCGTGTGGACGAAGTGTGAAATGAAAGTGAAATGAAAGTATTGTTAATCGTTTGGACTAACTTTAATACTTTTGTTTTCAAATATGTTGTATTTTAATAAAAAAAGTATATGTAAAAAAAGAAAACACAATGTAAAAAATTAAAAATATACATCGTCAAACGGATTCGAACCTCTCACCCTTGCGTGGCAGTCCGTTACGCAAGCTGTTCGGCCAGAGCTTCTCACGGCCAGACTGAAGAAAATAAAGATACATAAAGCGTAACAAATAATAAAAAAGGTTTGTATCCAAGAGAAGTACTCGTAGCTCATCGCATCGGTCGCGTTGGCGCAAACAATGGCGAAAAAAATGAAATTTACGCATAATTTAATGACCGAAATGAATACCTTAGCGATTTCAGATTGATTTCATATTAGAATAGCGCAATCAACATATTATTTTCAATGCATTAAAAGTTTCAAAGGAAGTAAAACTACAGTAGTTTTTCATATTTGCCCGACGGAGTGCCCCATACATTTTTGATGCGTACCATCTATGAATATTTTTTGTTACCATCGATGTGTCGTACCACCTTAACTACCGAGTTATCCGGTGCTGTTGGAGCCATGGCAATCGAAATTGGACGCCTTGAAGGGGAAACAAATGCCATGAAAAGAGTGAAGAATGAACCAGCAAGCTTCATTGAAGCATTAACTGAAGTGAAGGAGCGGGAAGTCCGCTCCAAAAATGTAATAGTCTTCAATGTACCTGAAGCAGAAGACAGAATGGGCGATAAAATGAAGATTAAAGAATTAGTTGATGAGATGGGAATGCCAGATTTGGAAATAATACGCTGCTACAGACTTGGTCAACCTTCCGATGGGAAGGTTCGTCCTCTGAAAGTATACCTCAATGATGCGGAGTCCGCGAGAAAAATACTTTTCTCCCGATCTCACCGGAGGAGGACAATCAAAATTAAGCCAGACCTAACTCCATACCAACAGAGGTTCCTGGCATCTAAGTGGAAGGAGCTGGAAGAGAGGAGGTCAGCGGGGGAGACCAGTTTAATCATGAAATTCAGGGATGGGGTACCTTTTATATCCAAGCCTGCCACAGCTTCAACATCAAAAAACTAATTTTAAAAATTTACTACCAAAATGTAAGGGGCTTAAATTCCAAGCTGAATTTGGTCCGATCTAGTTCCGCATTATTGAAGTTTGATATTTTTGCACTAACCGAGACTTGGTTGACGCCTGATGTTAATTCTTCAGAGCTTGGCTTTAAGGGTGTATGATTTCATTTTAATATGAATTTATTTGCCCGTCACGACCACCTATTATCCAGTAGCCGCGAAAATGCATCAAATCCCGCGTTTAGCTTTGAGAGTTCGTCGGTAGGAGATCGTATTGTATCTGAACCATTTTGTGTTTTTTTTAGCAATAAAATAACATGAAAGCGAAAGCGAAGCGAAGTTATACATTAATTATTACAAACAAGCATTTATTTTATTTTATTTACATACAAATACAAAAAAAGGCATTCATTTTATTTGTAAACAAATTTACAACAATTCACTTTCGTTCGTGTTAACAGATATATCCAAGTATATAAGTAAATAATTATTCACCCTGTACCGATTACTCAAAAATGCAAAGAAACTGGCATAAGGTCTCTAGAGAGCGTTTTACATTTCACAGAATTGGAATAAAACGCTACAGTTCAGTTTACACTATAGTCACACAGAAGCACACACGCCCTGTATTTTTCAACATTGTATATTTTATCAAAGTGTAGACTCCAGTGGTTGCAGACCTATACAAGTGTATTAAAATAAAATATGAAAGAAAAATATATATATTTCATTTTCATTGTTTATCTTGACTTATAGGTTGGTATGAGGCTCACCACCCAAACTTTAAAAAATGGTTTACTTTACCAATGTCACCCCTGTTTCAGGGAAGATCAGCAAAAGTTGCAGGGCTTTTGTTTATTTGTGGATTTGATTTTAATATGAAAATGCGCATGCACGATTTGTAAATGCGAACTTACAAGTGTATTTTTGTGAGCATGCACTTAATATGAACCTTAAATGTTAACATAGTTTTGCCACTTAGATGATAGATTATTCATTGTGATTATGTCACAATGACTCACTTGATAGAGTGCTTGCATTCCATGCCGAGAGCTGAGGTTCGTATCCCACGGAGGATGTCAGAAATGATTTCCCGTGTCGGTGTTTATTTCAACTCAATAATAAAATACCGGCAAGGTTTCTCAACCTAAACAATAAATGAGAACCAGCCCCCTCGGGAGCTGGGACACCCCCGCTTCAACTGAAATGGTTGGCGTAAGGCCGGCTTCCTTACCTATAAAAATACAACTTTCATTTTTCTTTTCATCTTCGTCTCCTAAATGTTATTAAAGTTAAAAAAAGGTTTCATAGTACTGCGTAGCCAAGGAATGTTTGTTGAGGCCGTGACTGCGTATGTGTTCAGTAAATATGCCAGTGTGTGTGTGCTCATGGACTTTACCCTGTGCGACGGAAGACAACGCATCCAAGTGCTATATATGCCTGTATAGTATATTCTTTTATATACCATTGGATGTGTACATTGAAATAGCAACATGAAGTTTTTTTTCTAATAATTCAACTAAGTGATGGAATATATTCTAAGCATAAAAGCAGCACAAAAAATATACCATTTATATTTTCAAATTTGCTCTTCGCTGGGTTGAAAAATTCATAAAACCTTTACCAATGACCGGTCACGAAATTTCCATCCGGCCTTACAGCAACTGGGTCTTGCTTGAGAATTGGCGCTTTGTAGCGACGACGATCAAGCTCGTAAAAAGGTCGATAGCTCAATTTGTAGAATGCTTGCATTCCATGCCGAGAGCAAGGGTTCGATCTCAAAGGTTGACTCAGCCTTCACAAGAAATGAGAACCAGCCCCCACGGGAGCTGGAAAACCCCCACTTCAACTCAAAGTGGTTGGTGTGAGGACGGCCCCCTTACCTGTAAAAAAAAATAGGTCCCGAAGCGCCACATGCGACTCCTTCGGGGATAACGAAGGCAAGAAGTTACACTACATGTGTAGCTTAGTTGCGTTTTTATATAATTACCCACTGATATAATATAAGTGTGTCAGAAATGATTTCCGGTTCGATGTTTATTTCTAACCCAAAATAAAATACCAGGAAGGTGTACTCAGCCTTCACAAGAAATAAGTACCAGTCCCCACGGGAGCTGGTATGCCTTCGCATCAACGAAGTGGTTGGCGTAAGGCCGGCCCTCTTACCTATAAAATAAATAGGTTCCCTCGCCACATGCGAAGCCCTTCGGGGATAACGCGGCAAGAAATTATATTTATTTAGCCACACATACTCATGACACTTTTGTTAGATTTCGACGGAACTTAGTTGTCTTGCACCAATCGAAATCTTGACTTTTGGATTACGAGTTCGTGAAAATCCGTGAAAACCTAAAATTAAACATATATATATATATACATATGAGGATAATTTATTTATTTAATTTTTTACATGACCTAAGAGCGCCGTTTTTGTGTGTTTCACACCTCAAGGGCCCTCCTAATCATGAATGAGATATTTTAAAAAGGTGCCGTTTCAGTGCTCCCTTAAAAATGCCAACAGATTCCGAAACCCTCACTCCGGGTGGCAGTCTGTTCTACTCCATCGGCCCCGAAAACCGGAAAGCGCGATCCTCAAAATTAGTGCGTATTTGACGGCGAGGCTGCATCAATCTAACAGCTTGACACCCCGCTGACCTAAGTGTCCGCCCCCTCACACTCACTTCAACGGGGGAAATATGTCTGCCAGATATGATGGAGCCAAACCATTTAGGGCTTTAAATACCATCAAACACACACGGAACCCTCTCAGGGAAACGAAGCCAATGTAGTTCTTTCAACAGCGAAGTGATGTGAGAGAATTTGGACATCCCGAAGATCAGTCTTGCGGCCGCATTCAAAACAGACTGAAATCTGTTCAGTTCAGCATTAACCACTAGACTAAATTACCGGCCTGAAAATTTCAAATTGCTCTACGCTAGGTTCAAAAAATGATTTCAATTCAACAAAAAAGGCCAGCCAGCAGAATTCTTTCCAGCTAAATCATTGAGCTAAATGAATTTCACTTTGAAATTCAAATAAACTTTCATATTATTCATGTAATGGAAAAAAACTTATCAG
The DNA here is from genome assembly GCA_951799405.1 of Agapetus fuscipes. Classification (NCBI taxonomy): domain Eukaryota; kingdom Metazoa; phylum Arthropoda; class Insecta; order Trichoptera; family Glossosomatidae; genus Agapetus; species Agapetus fuscipes. Next base: position 11,471,345 of record OX637352.1, read on the forward strand.
AATACTATAAAGTCGTGTGCAGCTCTCCGTACAATTCATTTCATCTGATTGAATGAGCTTTCGCCATTTCGTTAAACTTTGCAAACTGTTTTTATGTACGTACGTATTATACCACCATAGCGTTTATGTATATACTCTTACACACACAATATAAGAGAGGGCTGACTCGAGCATCTTCGGCAATATACGATGATACACGAGTGTACCCGAAGTATGAAATGTAGCAAATACAGCGCAACCAAAAAATGTATGGAATCTTGAACAGCAACTCTAGATGGCGTTTTGATTTCCATGCATTTTTGAGAAACCAGTTGGTCCAGTTGAAACGTAAACGTTTGTACTCTTTTGCAAATATAAATCTTGCTTCCATAAAACTAAGAAGATATAATATTATTTTTCTCAGCAGTTCATCTACCGGCCGCAGGTGACGCTAGCGACCGGGTCAGTTTTTGTATGGAAATCTTTATTTTTCCAGGATAAATAGAAATCGGGGGAGAAAAAATAAAACAAGTATTGCATTACAAACATAAAAAATATCACTTCAAATCCTAAAAAGAAAATATACCATTTAATTGCAAATTTACCTACACGATCGTATGCAAAATTTGAGTACTTTTTAAATAGCTGTAAAAAATCAATGAAAAGTATAAAAAAATAATTTTCATCTAGAAAAAATAAAACTAATCAAAATAAATGTTTTGAAATAAAAAAAAGTTAGGAATTATTCATAACAACAGTGGAAATCTCCATTTAAGGTATCTCCGTAAATAAAATTATTTTGAATTGGCATTTTATGGGAAAAAATACCTAATTTTATGTGTTAATTTAATCTGGAAAAAAAATGCTACCTTAGCATTCAAAATATGGGCTATTTTGGTCATCAAAGTTGGGCGCGCTGACCTCTCAATCACCCTTAAGGTTATACGAGAGCTTAAGAAGGTTATTAATATCGGGACTAAAGAACCTCTTTAATTGTTTTATGAAACTAAAATCGTAATTTTACGTCAAATAACTTTGACTGATCATGGCCAGATGTCGTTGCTGAAGTATATAACTTAATGTTCTTACTCAAGCATTACGTTTCATAAAAAAATAATGTAAATTATCTTGACACTCTTAGCGAGCGTTTTTGTTTTTATAAACTTGTGTTTAAACGCTATTGTTGAGTATTTACGACCGCATGGCTCATTCCGTAAGTTATGCATCAAAAATTGCAAAAAGAAATGATTTGACACAAGTATTATTATATGTTGAAATAATTAAACATTTTTTGGCATCTTGAATTCAAACGTTTGTTGTGAGCAGAGCATATCTTTTGTTATAACAAAGGCGTGCAAAAGTACTATTCCGTCTGTCTCACACTGTATATTATGAACGTGGGTATTTTTTTTTTATAAATCGCACACCTAATAAAAAAAAGCAATAACTCAAATATTAAGAAGGTTGGGAAGTTGCGTTCGAAGTTTTGCATGTTTAATTTGTCGCACTAAAGCCCACATCAGCCATGACACAAGTTAATAGTTCTCTTTTCTTTTAAAATAAAACTTAAAAAGCTGTAAGCTGTAAGCTGTAACTCTGTCGCCATTCCGCTAGGGGTGGCCAGAGCCTCTGCAGAGTTGCCTCCATTTTTTCCTATCCTGACATACCTCTTTCAATTCCTTCATATCCATCACCTTTTTCATGCATTTTCTTCTTTTACGCTCACTTTGTATATCCCATTCTTTCACAATCTCCACAATCTGATCACTCCATACTTTTCTCGGTCGTCCCTTCCCTCTTTTTCCTTTCACACTTTCTTTGTAAACATACTTTGTCAGTCTATCATCATTCATTCTTTCCACATGCCCAAACCATCTCATCACATTCTTTTGTATAAATTGTAAAAAAATATCATTGGTATATAATAATAATAATCTATAATCTAAGTTGCAAAGATATATTCATTTAAAGCTCTCAGATGTATGCTCACAAACCAACAAGTGTAGTTCGCGCTTACAAATGCTGAATGTGTACTTACAAATAAAATCCAAACCTCAAATGAACATAAGCCCCACAACTTTTGCCGACCTTCCCTGAAACAGGGGTGACATTGGCAAAGTGAACCATTTTTTACAGTATGGGTGGTCAGCCTCATACCAACCTATAAGTCGAGGAATATGAATAATAAATTACATTTAAATATAAAAAAGAACAAAACCTTACAAAGAAATCTATACAAAAAAAGTCAAAAATTTCCTATGCAAAAAATGTAGCAAATGAATACACCAACATTAGAAATCAACATTGCAGATTAGCCGCCACTTCTTCCTGTCCTTGCATACTTCTTTCATTTCATAAATTTGAATTATTTCTCTTTTATCCGTAAAATACAGAAAATTATGTCATAACATTATCCATTATTTTTTATTGCACTTTTTTTGAAAACATAATTGGAAACTGAAAAATAATATTTCACGTAAGTAATTATTTTAGTTAAGTGATGATAAAAACAGTGAAAAGTAAAACAAGGACTTGGCTTGGATACTATTTTATTCAAAATACACTTTCAGTCTTAAAGTTTGGGACATAAAGACAGAAACTAGTAAGGTAACAAAAAATATGAAAATAACATAGAAACTTCTAGCACAGGGGTGTCCAACTCAAAATCGTGGCAAGCCGGATTTAGCACTTTTGTAATCGTGGCGGGTTACAATTTTTTTGTTGTACTTTTGTCCATAATAATTCTGTTGACGGGGGAGGGGGGGGAGGGGAGGGTAGACACGCAATTTTAAAAGTTCATATTGTCCATAATAATTCTGTTGACCGGGGGGGGGGGGGGTATGGGGGGTAGGCACGCAATTTCAATCTTCGCGCGCAATTCAAATCTTAATACTTATCAATATCAAATACAATAATTAAATAGTTCAAATTAAATGAGTCTTAATGAAGTAAGGACTCTTCAACTTACGTCTTGTATAATCTATCTATAATCTAAACTGCAAAGATATGTTATGGCTCATATGAAATGCATGCCTACAGACAGGCACATGTAGGTTCGCGCCTACACATTCTGCATGTGTGCATACAAATAAACAAAACCTCACATGAACATAAACCTTGCTACTCTGCCGCCGTTCCCTGAACCGGGGTGGCATTGGCAAAAGTGAACCGATTTTTACAGCACGGGTGGTCAGCCTCATACCAACCTTATACCCTTATACTCTGCCGCCGTTCCCTGAACCGGGGTGGCATTGGCAAAAGTGAACCGATTTTTACAGCACGGGTGGTCAGCCTCATACCAACCTGATCACCCTTAAGGGTGATTGAGAGGTCAGCGCGCCCAACTTTGATGACCAAAATAGCCCATATTTTTAATGCTAAGGTAGCATTTTTTTTCCAGATTAAATTAACACATAAAATTAGGTATTTTTTCCCATAAAATGCCAATTCAAAATAATTTTATTTACGGAGATACCTTAAATGGAGATTTCCACTGTTGTTATGAATAATTCCTAATTTTTTTTTATTTCAAAACATTTATTTTGATTAGTTTTATTTTTTCTAGATGAAAATTATTTTTTTATACTTTTCATTGATTTTTTATAGCTATTTAAAAAGTACTCAAATTTTGCATACGATCGTGTAGGTAAATTTGCAATTAAATGGTATATTTTCTTTTTAGGATTTGAAGTGATATTTTTTATGTTTGTAATGCAATACTTGTTTTATTTTTTCTCCCCCGATTTCTATTTATCCTGGAAAAATAAAGATTTCCATACAAAAAATGACCCGGTCGCTAGCGTCACCTGCGGCCGGTAGATGAACTGCGGAGAAAAATATTATATCTCCTTAGTTTTATGGAAGCAAGATTTATATAATGCAAAAGAGTACAATCGTTTACGTTACAACTGGACCAACTGGTTTCTCAAAAATGCATGGAAATCAAAACGCCATCTAGAGTTGCTGTTTAAGATTCCATACATTTTTTGGTTGCGCTGTTTTTGCTACATTTCATACTTCGGGTACACTCGTGTATCATCGTATATTGCCGAAGATGCTCGAGTCAGCCCTCTCTTATATTGTGTGTGTAAGAGTATATACATAAACGCTATGGTAGTATAATACGTACGTACATAAAAACAGTTTGCAAAGTTTAACGAAATGGCGAAAGACAGCGAAAGATCATTCAATCAGATGAAATGAATTGTACGGAGAGCTGCACACGACTTTATAGTATTCTGATAAGTTTTTTTCCATTACATGAATAATATGAAAGTTTGTTTGAATTTCAAAGTGAAATTCATTTAGCTCAATGATTTAGCTGGAAAGAATTCTGCTGGCTGGCCTTTTTTGTTGAATTGAAATCATTTTTTGAACCTAGCGTAGAGCAATTTGAAATTTCAGGCCTGTAATTTAGTCTAGTGGTTAACGCTGAACTGAACAGATTTCAGTCTGTTTTGAATGCGGCCGCAAGACTGATCTTCGGGATGTCCAAATTCTCTCACATCACTTCGCTGTTGAAAGAACTACATTGGCTTCGTTTCCCTGAGAGGGTTCCGTGTGTGTTTGATGGTATTTAAAGCCCTAAATGGTTTGGCTCCATCATATCTGGCAGACATATTTTCCCCCGTTGAAGTGAGTGTGAGGGGGCGGACACTTAGGTCAGCGGGGTGTCAAGCTGTCAGATTGATGCAGCCTCGCCGTCAAATACGCACTAATTTTGAGGATCGCGCTTTCCGGTTTTCGGGGCCGATGGAGTAGAACAGACTGCCACCCGGAGTGAGGGTTTCGGAATCTGTTGGCATTTTTAAGGGAGCACTGAAACGGCACCTTTTTAAAATATCTAATTCATGATTAGGAGGGCCCTTGAGGTGTGAAACACACAAAAACGGCGCTCTTTGGTCATGTAAAACAGGAAATCATTTCTGACACCCTTATATTATATCAGTGGGTAATTATATAAAAACGCAACTAAGCTACACATGTAGTGTAACTTCTTGCCTGCGTTATCCCCGAAGGAGTCGCATGTGGCGCTTCGGGACCTATTTTTTTTACAGGTAAGGGGGCCGTCCTCACACCAACCACTTTTAGTTGAAGTGGGGGTTTCCCAGCTCCCGTGAAGGGCTGGTTCTCATTTCTTATGAAGGCTGAGTCAACCATTGAGATCGAACCCTTGCTCTCGGCATGGAATGCAAACATTCTACAAATTGAGCTATCGACCTTTTTACGAGCTTCATCGTCGTCGCTACAAAGCGCCAATTCTCAAGCAAGACCCAGTTGCTGTAAGGCCGGATGGACATTTCGTGACCGGTCATTGGTAAAGGTTTTATGAATTTTTCAACCCAGCGAAGAGCAAATTTGAAAATATAAATGGTATATCTTTTGTGCTGCTTTTATGCTTAGAACATATTCCATCACTTAGTTGAATTATTAGAAAAAAAACTTCATGTTGCTATTTCAATGTACACATCCAATGGTATAAAAAAGTATACTATACAGGCATATATTATAGCACTTGGATGCGTTGTCTTCCGTCGCACAGGGTGAAGTCCATGAGCACACACGCACTGGCATATTTAGGTACTGAACACATACGCAGTCACGGCCTCAACAAACATTCCCTGGCTACGCAGTAATATGAAACCTTTTTTTAACTTTAAAAATTAATAACATTTAGGAGACGAAGATGAAAAGAAAAATGAAAGTTGTATTTTTATAGGTAAGGAAGCCGGCCTTACGCCAACCATTTCAGTTGAAGCGGGGGTGTCCCAGCTCCCGAGGGGGCTGGTTCTCATTTATTGTTAAGGTTGAGAAACCTTGCCGGTATTTTATTATTGAGTTAAAATAAACACCGACACGGGAAATCATTTCTGACATCCTCCGTGGGATACGAACCTCAGCTCTCGGCATGGAATTCAAGCACTCTATCAATTGAGTCATTGGGACATAATCACAATGTATAATCTATCATCTAAGTGGCAAAACTATGTTAACATTTAAGGTTCATATTAAGTGCATGCTCACAAAAATACACTTGTAAGTTCGCATTTACAAATCGTGCATGCGCATTTACATATTAAAATCAAATCCACAAATAAACAAAAGCCCTGCAACTTTTACTGATCTTCCCTGAAACAGGGGTGACATTGGTAAAGTAAACCATTTTTTAAAGTTTGGGTGGTGAGCCTCATACCAACCTATAAGTCAAGATAAACAATGAAAATGAAATATATATATTTTTCTTTCATATTTTATTTTAATACACTTGTATAGGTCTGCAACCACTGGAGTCTACACTTTGATAAAATATACAATGTTGAAAAATACAGGGCGTGTGTGCTTCTGTGTGACTATAGTGTAAACTGAACTGTAGCGTTTTATTCCAATTCTGTGAAATGTAAAACGCTCTCTAGAGACCTTACGCCAGTTTCTTTGCATTTTTGAGTAATCGGTACAGGGTGAATAATTATTTACTTATATACTTGGATATATCTGTTAACACGAACGAAAGTGAATTGTTGTAAATTTGTTTACAAATAAAATGAATACCTTTTTTTGTATTTGTATATAAATAAAATAAAATAAATGCTTGTTTTTAATTAATGTATAACTTCGCTTCGCTTTCGCTTTCGCTTTCATGTTATTTTATTGCTAACAAAACACAAAATGGTTCAGATACAATACGATCTCCTACCGACGAACTCTCAAAGCTAAACGCGGGATTTGATGCATTTTCGCGGCTACTGGATAATAGGTGGTCGTGACGGGCAAATAAATTCATATTAAAATGAAATCATACACCCTTAATAATTACAATACATATCGGCTTGATCGATCTACTAGCACAAGTACCAAGTCGCGTGGAGGGGGTGTGCTACTGGCTGTTTCTAAATCCATTCAATCAAAAGTGATCCCCTGTATCAACAAGACCACTGAACTCATATTTGTACTGCTCCTTACTGATCCTTCATATATAATTGCATGTGTATACTTGCCCCCTAGCTCTTGTGTTGAGATCTACAGTGGCTTTGCAGCTGAGGTTGAGGGTATGAGGAATAAGTTCCCTCATTCAAAATTCTTGATTGTAGGTGATTTTAACTTGCCTAACATAGCATGGAATGAAGCTGATCCCTTGTTACCTAAATGCCATACTTCAAACTTCTCACTGGCAGAAACTACCATATTAAGAGGGTGCTAGGAAATTTATCGAAAACACAGTTTTTGACGTGGTTTTTTTTCAATAAATATGGACTTAAATATAAAATTTTGATAACTTTAAGTGTTAGTTAAACATTTCATTTGCAATATGCATCAAATAATATATGTCTATAAACGCTTTTATTACTTGAAAAAATAAAAATTACCAACACCTTCTTGCGGTAAGTGGAAAACATACAAATTTTGAACCAGTTTTTCTGTAAATTGGTGGTATTTTGAAATCTGAAAAAAAATACAAATATACTTTATATCCTGTTTTAGTTGGTGGTGTGATTTAAAATGTGATTGAGATGAAGAAAACTGAATTAAAAAAAAAAATCTAGAAGCAAAAACTGACAAAAAAGTGTACATTGTATCTTCGAATTAAATCTCAAAAAATGGTTATTTGTACCCAGTTATTTTCAAATATTGAACAATATAATCTTGAGCTTAGTTTTAATTTTTTTCAAATTTTTTATTTCATAAGATCTATTTTTTATTATTATTTTACAAATGGCTTTTAAATGCGAGATTCCCGGGGTAAAACCGCAGTCGGGCGGTCGAGCGCCAACGCTCACAGAGGACGGGACCTGCGTCACTTTTTTTTTTAGCTAAAACTCTCTCATAAAAAACTTTTGGTTCGTCGGCAAGTGATGTGCAACATTTTCGAAGCGATTACATTTTACGATTTTCCATGTTACATTTTTACAAAAATATTATTTTTTGCAATCAACAATTTCTTAATAATACATTCCTTGACTTATAGGTTGGTATGAAGCTGACCACCCATCCTGTACAAAGATGGTTCACTTTGCTAATGTCACCCCTGCTTCTGGGAAGGTCGGCAAAAGTTGCAGGGCTTATGCTCAACTTCTATGTGTGTGCTTGTGGGAATGCATTTAATATGAATCTGAAATGATATATATCTTTGCAACTTTAATTTAGATTAAGACTTTGATACTTAACTTAGAAATTTATCATTACTATTTTAGAAATAATCGGTCGACATTCTTCATCCTGCGGATCTAACGCAAAAAATAAAATAATTCTAGTCATCAAGAAAGCGAAATTGCGAGAAAGTAAATGCAATTTTACAGTATGTGAAAAACTAAATATTTACTAAGAAATACTGCGTGTATGCACTATATTGACCACTATTTTCAGAAAATTCCTTGGAACCTTCACATATCCATAACATTATTATGTAGTTACGCTTACGAGTAGGTAACTAAAAACTTGTTTTTTTTTTATTTAATGTTTTTCAAAGTTCTAATGAATTAATAAAGTGGAAATACACAAACCATTACCAAGACCCGTCACCAAAGTTCATCCAGCCCTACAGCAACTTGGTCTTGATTGAGAATCGACGCTTTCTTTAGCGACGACCAAGCTCGCTGGGGTGTGATTTACACAAAAACAGCGCTCGCAAAAATCATCCTGATATTATTATTACTAAAAATATAATTTGCGAAACTATTGATTTATTGTTGAACATTTTTAGTTTTGCTATTAAAGGATGGAAAAGGTTGAGACTATCTGACCGGCATAAAAAAAATGGCTGCCAAAAAGTGTACTGCAAAGCTACTATGAGTAATAACAAAGAGGAGCGGAAACTAACGTGCTGATTTGATACATACCTACTGCAGTTGTCATAAGAATAAAATTCTTCACAATCTGAGCTAAGAATAAGCGTAAAATTCGTAATGTGAGAGTTGTTTTAAATATTTTTGAAATCAATTTCCTGTTTTCATAAGACACATTGGTCCAGTACACACGCAAAAATTGCTCATGTAAAATTAGCTTAATGGTCTCTACGGCAAACAAGAACAAAGGCAGCGACATGCTACCACTTGCGTTTCTCTCCTGTCACACGTTGCAGTGGTTATAATGAAATGAGTGATAAAGTTAAAATATGAAATATTGCCACGACTTTGGCGATCACAATATTTATAACGTATGTTATCTGTCAACTCTAGTTAGTTCCGGTCTAGTCGGCAGCCGTTATTTGAAATGGCACCAACATTAAAGATTTTTTTTTCGTTGTGCCGAGTTTTTTGTACACATGGAAATGCAACTGTGAAGTTCTTTGTTATTTTTATTACTAATGAAATGCAACTGTGAAGTTCTTTGTTATTTTTATTACTAATGACCATTTTCGTTAGTAAGTTGAGACATATACAGGGTGACTGGTAATTCGACCTATTCCTTGAAACGGGTTATACTAGGGTCTATTTGCAATATTTTTGACCCAGTTAACTAGGGGTCGAAAATCACTCATCTTCGAGTTATTTCAATTTTTAGGTTTTTTTGAAAATTGACCAGTTTTCGACCTAAAACTTGTGATTGTGAACAATTTTTTTAATTTTTTGCAACAAATAAGTGTTTTTCTTATAGCTGATAAATGAGCAACTACTGAAAACTAAAATTTATGTAAAAAAATCCCCAAAACTCCAAAATAAAAGGTTTTCAACCCTAATTTTTTTTTTTGTTTTTTTATAATTTTTTCCATCCAAAGAGGATAACTCAAAAAAATGATAAGACACTTGGCGTACAAACTGCAGGAATAACTTCTTCAACTCATAAGCTTTCAAAAATAGTGTAAATGTTTGAACTTTTACAACAAATTTGCAAAAAAAACCTTTTTTAAACACGCAAAAGGGGAAATGTGAATTTTATTAAAAAAAATATTCGTCTGGAGAAAATTAGTAAACTCTTATAATTACTGTTAAATAAGCTAAAATAAGTTAAAAATAAGTTAAAATAATAAAATAAGAAAATTTCAAAGTGTAATTACATGGAAAAATTACAAATTTTGCTCAAATTGCCTTCCCGCGTTACGAATGCAAGCACGAAGCCTGCAACAGACTTCACTCAAAGTTACTCGCGATAAAAGTGCATATTTTATCTGTTGGGCAGCTGCTACAATCCTCTCTCTAAACTCTTCTCAACCCTGAGTATCTAAAAAAAACTTTGTGGTCCGATGAATCTAACTTTGACCGAGACGAAATTACAAATTTTCACAATCTGCATTTTTGGGCCCCTAAAGGTCAAAATCCAAAGAAGGGGTCACCAGCACAGATTTTCGCTAAATGTGTCGATAGGGATCGTACACGATAATTTAATTGGACCATTCTTTCTGCCAGCACGCCTATGATTTTTTTTTTCTAAGAGCTACCTTCCCTGTTAGAGGATGTGCCGCTTACCACAAAAATGGGTATGATTTACCAACACGATGGATGTCCAGCCCACTATTACCAGGGCGTGCGACAGTGGATGGATGACAACTATCCACTGAGATGGATTGGTCGCGGTGGCCCGATTCCTTGGCCGGCAAGAAGTCCTGATTTAACACCATGTGACTTTTTTATTTGGGGTCATATGAAGGCATTACTCTATCGCACACCGATTTCATCTCAAGAAGAGTTGAGATAGAGGATTGTAACAGCTGCCCAAAAGATAAAAGATGGGCTTTCATCGCGAGTAACTTTGAGTGAAGTCCGTTGCAGGCTTCGTGCTTGCATTCGTAACGCGGGAAGGCAATTTGAGCAAAATTTGTGATTTTTCCATGTAAGTACACTTTGAAATTTTATTATTTTAACTTATTTTTTACTTATTTTAGCTTATTTTGGCTTATTTAACAGTAATTATAAGAGTTTACTAATTTTCTCCAGACCAATATTTATTTTATTAAAATTCACATTTCCCCTTTTGCGTGTTTAAAAAAGGTTTTTTTTGCAAATTTTTTGTAAAAGTTCCAAGACTTGCACTATTTTTGAAAGCTTATGAGTTGAGGAAGTTATTCCTGCAGTTTGTACGCCAATTGTGTTATCATTTTTTTGAGTTATCCTCTTTGGATGGAAAAAATGATAAAAAAACAAAAAAAAAAATTGGGGTTGAAAACCTTTTATTTTGGAGTTTTGGGGATTTTTTTACATAAATTTTAGTTTTCAGTAGTTGCTCATTTATTAGCTATAAGAAAAACACTTACTTGTTGCAAAAAATTAAAAAAAATGTTCACAATCACAAGTTTTAGGTCGAAAAATGGTCAAGTTTCAAAAAAACCTACAAATTGAAATAACTCGAAGATGAGTGATTTTCGACCCCTAGTTAACTGGGTCAAAAATGTTACAAATAGACCCTAGTATAACCCCTTTCAAGGAATAGGTCGAATTACCAGTCACCCTGTATATATAGGTATGTCTTTTTTGGTTAAAATAATTTCTAGTCCACAGATATTATAAGTTAATATACCTACGTACCTTTCAAAAACTACTGGTGACGCACAATTGAGCGTCATCTGTTTTATTTTTAATTAATTAGTCTAAGAAGCGAATTTCATGTTGGTCTTTCACAATCTGAAAAAAGTGCGGATAAAAATCGCAAGATGTCGGTATCAACTTTTTTGACATCTGAGCAACGTGATATTAGCAAGAATTGAGGACTTCCATTTCCGTCGTGTTCGCAAGGAGACACGTTTTTATATGTCTCTCGACCGATTTGAAATTTACCGTTAAAATCTGTGAGTGAGTGGAATTGTTTTACATATAACTTGCAAGTGTGGCAGTTTGTGAATAGAGCTCCCCCACAGGATCCTGAGAACGAGCATCATCTTGGACCAGAAGCACGATTGAGGTGAGTGCGGTCCTTTTGATTTTCGCTTCTTTGGTACGGGAAAGTCGTCCAAAATTGAAAGCCACCTATTGAAGGTTGGCTTTTGTTTGAGAGAGAAAATACCATAGGCATTAGATCTGTGTATTTTATATCTCGCATTGGAGAATACGTTACAGTTTCTCTATTTGTTCTTTTTTGTATTTTATATACCCCCTGAGGGGCAAAATTTACACCTTGCCCCTCCAATGGTCCTTCGAACCGGATTTGGTCCTTCGAACCCCATTGGTCCTTCGTAACCTTATCGAAACCAGAATGGTTGACATGAAACGGATATTCAAGGATACTGTGTCGATAGTTAATTGTTAAGAACATAATATGATATGCCTTTGTATTAGAATCTTTATTCTAGCATTATTTATATTGTGTACAAAAATTAACGAGTGTCATATATATTTTTGCTGTATGTAGGTAGTTATTTTTTTAATAAGTGTTGAATACACAGTAGGTACATATATTTGTTGGTGCGAAATTTATAGCTGATGATACCTATCCATTAAGATTAGGTATTCATACAGCTGAGCGTTGTCTACAGGTACCTACCTACCTTTGTTTATATTTTTATATAAATGTCATTACAAGTTTGTTATTGTTTTTTTTTCCATTAGTAAATAAACTGTCTGGAGAAAGTAAATATTGTGATACATACTGACATAAAATAAATTCAACATTGAGGAAAATCGATTTCTTCTTTCAGAACTGAAAGTAGGTTTTTTTGATTTGTTACCGTTTCTTCATTTTTATTGTTTATTTTAAATAGTAAACATGGCGGATGCTTTAACAAGAACTTTGGTTATATTGAAAGAGAAACAAAAGGTTTATTTTGAAAGAATAAATAATTTATATAAACTAGGAAAAAATGTTTCTAATTTTGCATCCAGAGAGAATAGTATTTTTTTATCGGCTTCCAAGGAAGCAGGAAGCTGGGTTAAAAAGTACGAAGATTTGATAGATCAAATAAATGCACTTTCTTTAGAGATAGACCCAGAGGCAAAGGTAAATTATCAATCACTTATGGCCTTTGAAGAACTTTATAGTAAAATAATGGATGTTAGGGAAAGAATTTATAAAACCGAAACACCACATGTATCGACTCAAAGTGGGCCTAGATATGAGGTAAAATTACCACCCATACAAATTCCTTTGTTTGATGGGAATCCAAAAAATTGGTCACGATTTTTTGAATCCTTTAAGGCAAACGTCCATCTAAATACAGGGTTGTCAGACGCCCAAAGAGTGCAATATTTAACAGGCAACTTGACGGGAAAGGCAGCGAGCATATTTTCGGGAATTGTACCGTCAGCGGAAACCTATAACGTGGTCTGGGACAGTCTTGTTAAAAAATATCAGGATAAACGTGCGCTAGGAACATATTACATAAATAATATCCTTGATTTAAAGAAGGCCGATCACACGGCTGCCTGTCTTGATGCCTTTATTGAGAAGTATGCCGCTTCCATTGCAGCATTAAAACAATTAGGTATTGCAGATGTGGGAGATTTTCTTTTATTTAATTGCGCTTTGCGCAAATTGAATTCGTCTACAGTTATGGCCTTCGAGCTTTCGCTGAAAGACATCGAAATACCTTCTTGTCAGAATCTTATCAGTTTTGTTCAACAACAGGTCAAAATTTTGGAAAGATCGCACGTAAATGAATCGAAGTCGGTTTCCGAAGCTTGCCATTCGAATACACGCGTGAGGAATAATACGACAAAATCTGTGAGTGGTCGTGCGTTTCTCGCAAGTGGTAGAGTGTTTACTGGAGACACTCTCTCTTGCGTTTTGTGTAAACGAAACGACCATAATAAATTACATAAATGTGTGAAATTTAAGAGCTATTCTCCTAAGGAAAGGTATGAATTTATTAAATCAAAACGGGGTTGCGTTCGTTGTTTGAGTGTTGCCCACTGGTCTCATTGTACTGAGACAGGAACTTGTCAAATTTGTCATAAGGGGCATCATACCCTTCTGCATTTTGACGACAATGAGAATAATTTCAGACGAGTAGTCAAGAATGCTGAGCAGGGACATCGGCTGTCGCACTCAGGTGATGATATGCAAGGGTCGGGTGTACCCTCGGTTTCTTTAAGTGCAAATGCTCGGGTGAATGCGAGCACGGTGCTGTTGGCTACGGCACAGGTTTTTGCATGGTCAAATTGCAAGAAAAATAAGATGATAGTTAGATGTCTTGTTGATAATGGTTCTCAAAACCATTTGATAACATTAGAATGTTGTAGAAATATGAATTTACATATTGTTCCTCTAAATAATTCAGTAATTAGAGGAATCGGTCTTTCTGCACGACCGATACATGGATGTGTCAATTTTGAAATACAATCGAGGTACAATCCTCAAAATACTTACAAGATTAACGCGTTAGTGGTGGATCAGATCACGGATCAGTTACCTTCTAGGTACATTGATAACAGTGATATGACTTATTTAAAGGACATTTCAATGGCCGATTTATCCTGGAATGTCCCTGGAGTTGTGGACATTGTGTTGGGAGCACAACTATTCCCTTTCATTTATTTGGGAAAAATGATAGAGTCAAAGTCGAAAGCGCCACCTGCATTATTGACGTCCTTTGGCTATGTATTGATGGGAGATTGTCCAAAGAGTGTTTCAGCTGCAGACATTTGTCATGAATCTTTTTCTGCATTGGCTGTAAAGGATGCGGATTTATTATTACACAAGTTCTGGGAGTTGGAAGAAATCCCAGTGAAAAAGTTCTTAAGTCCAGATGAGACAGCGTGCGAAAACTCCTTTGTATCTTCTGTGACTAAAGACGAGGAAGGTCGTTACTCTGTTTCTCTACCCTTTTGTGCTGATCCTGAAAATTTGGGCAACTCACGAAATACTGCATATCGGCGTTTCTTGTTATTAGAAAGAAAGTTTAAGCAGTTACCGAGTCTGCAGGAGAATTATAATTCGGTAATAAATGACTACATTCAAAAAGGATATCTCTCTGAAGTGGCAGAGTCAGATATTGGTGAACATGGATATTATATTCCTCACCACGCTGTAGTGCGTCAAGACAAACCTATGCCTCGCATTGTTTTAGATGCTAGTGCGAAAACGCATACTGGGTTGTCACTCAATGATGTACTACATTCTGGGCCAAATTTACAGGCTGATTTGTTTCTCCTTTTATTAGATTTTAGGCTGTTTCCTGTCGCGATGACAGCAGATGTACAGCAGATGTATTTGCAGGTTGGTGTATTTGTTGACCACCGTAGATATTTGAGAATATTATTTCGTTTTTCTGAAAAGGAGAAAGTTCGAACCTTTCAATTTAATAGGGTTCCATTTGGATTAAAGTGTAGTCCTTTCTTGGCCATGCGATCGGTGCGTCAGTTAGCATCGGACATGGCTGAACATTTTCCGGAAGCCGCCAAAGTAGCTGGAGCTAGGTTTTATATGGATGACCTGGTTCAGTCTGTGGCAGATGAGGCTTCGGCTGTTTCTCTGGCAAAAGATCTCGTAGCTTTGTTCAAGTATGGTGGCATGGATCTGGTAAAATGGTTAAGCAACTCATCTTATCTTTTAGATAGTCTTCCTAACTCACATAGAGGTTCCATAAAATTTGATGATGATAAAGGCGTAACTCTAAAAGTATTAGGGTTGTCTTGGGATCCAGTTAAGGATAATTTCTTCTTTACTTCGAATGACTCTCAGCAAAAATGCACGAAGCGATCTATTTTGTCAGTTATAGCTCGTTTGTTCGATGTTTTGGGCTTAGTCGCACCAGTTATACTAGCTGCAAAGCTTCTCATCAAAGAGCTATGGCGTGCCAATATCGGTTGGGATGACTCTCCGCCTGATGCTATAATTCGACGTTTTTCGAGTATAACACAAGAACTTCCGTTGCTCGCTACTTTAAAAATTCCTAGGCACATCGGTGTGACTAGCTCAACCAAAGTATTATTAGTAGGTTTTTGTGATGCTAGTCTGAATGGTTACGGTTGTGTTATATATGTACATACAACTGACATGGATGGAAATATTTCTGTCAGGTTGTTGTGCTCAAAATCTAAGGTATCTCCCACCAAGATTACGACATTAGCACGTTTAGAGTTGTGCGCTGCTGTTTTATTGTCAAAGATCTTAAAACTTGTGACCGAGATGTATCGTGATCGGATTCATATAACTGATGTATATGCTTTTTCTGATTCAACGATTGCGTTGGCTTGGATTTGCTCTTCTCCACATCGTTGGTCAATTTTTGTAGGAAATAGAGTCGCTCAGTGTCAGGAGAATTTACCCCCTCAGAACTTTTATCACATCTCAGGGGACGAGAACCCAAGTGACTGTGTTTCACGTGGTATGTTACCATCTCAATTAATTTCTCATAGTTTATGGTGGAATGGTCCACTGTGGCTTCAACGCCCTTCGGATGAATGGCCGATTCAAAGATTCTCCTCGTCCGATGCGTTAGAAATTCCTGAACAGGCAACTGTACTGACAGCCATTGTAGTACATGCCGACTCTATGATTTTATATGACTTAGCACAACGAACTTCTTCGTGGAATAAATTAATTCGAATTACAGTTTACATCCTTCGCTTTATAAATAAATTTAAATCACTGTTGCCTCTTATTGAATGCATGTCCCATGCTGAGGTTAAGTTAATACAGACAATACAAACTGTTCATTTTTCGGACGATATTAAGTTGATAAAAGATAACAAGTTACCATCGAAAAAACTGCGTAATTTATCGGTTTTTCTAGATCAAGAAGGTACGTTACGAGTTGGAGGTCGGCTTTCACGGTCTGATTTACCCTTTGAAGCTAGACACCCAGCTTTGCTTCCGAAACATGACTCAGTGGTGAACTTAATAATTAAACATTTTCACGAATCCAACTGTCATACCGGTCCAGGACTTTTGATGTCTATCATACGACAAAGGTTTTGGATATTGGATGCCAGAACCGTTATACGAGCACAAACTCGTAAATGCAATATTTGCTTCCGAGTGAACCCGTCGCACCCTACGCCAAAGATGGCGGACTTGCCTGCCTGTCGCATAACAGAAGCTAAAGCATTTGTGCATACGGGGGTAGATTATGCTGGACCTTTAAAAATACTTCTTACGCGACGACGCGGACAACATGCTCAAAAGGCATATATCTGCCTGTTTGTTTGTCTCGTGACCAAGGCGGTGCATATTGAGCTCGCAACTGATCTGTCAAGTGCCTGTTTTATAGCTGCATTTAAGCGTTTTATCTCTCGTCGTGGGCCAGTTTCCTTTATGTATTCGGACAACGGCACAAATTTTGTTGGGGCTCGTGCCCAATTAGATGAGATATATAATCTTTTACAAAATTCACAGTATAATGTCCGAATGAAGCGAGAACTTGAGGCGTATAAAATAGAGTGGAAAATGATTCCCCCTCGAGCTCCTCACTTCGGAGCTTTATGGGAATCAAATATTAAGAGTTTGAAAACTCATCTGTATCGAGTGATAGGGAATCAGTTGCTCACATATGAGGAGATGCAAACGGTGTTGACTCAAATCGAGAGTATCATGAATTCTAGACCACTAAGTGTCATCAGTTCTGATCCTCACCCTGACTTTATAACTCCTGCGCATTTCTTGATGTCCACTCCCTTAAAACATCTGCCTGCTTCTGAGCTACCTGACACACCAGTTAATCTCACTCAGCGTAAAAATCTCCTGGATCAAATAGTGTCATCTTACTGGAAGCGATGGAGGGTAGAATACCTGCACACTTTGCAGGTCAGACAAAAATGGCAAACCGATGTTAATGCAATTCAGGTAGGGACTGTTGTACTGATTGGGCAAGAGGACGCTCCTCCTTTGTCCTGGCCTCTGGGAATCATCACCAAGGTTTTCCCTGGGGATGATGGCGTGATTCGAGTAGCCACAGTAAAGACTGAGCAAGGTTTTTACAAACGTCCGGTCGTCAAACTCTACCCATTGCCGACACAATAGATTACTATTTAATTTCGTCTACTGAGTTAGTAGATCTCTACCATTGTACATATTTACCATGTTTAGAATTAATCTTATGCTTTACTACTAAGCTTATCTGTTAGAACATGTTAAATCTAGCTTATTATATTGGCTTAAGTATTTTTTGTGTCTAACCTGCTTACTTGTAGGCATACTTATTATATTAATTATATTAAGTTTCTCTAGTTTAAGATTTTCAAACATTGATTGTAATTATACCTATATATCATTTCTCGAATATTGTTTGTAAAAATCGACATGGTTTCTTTGAATATCTGGTTTGTGTTGCAAAGCTTTTAACTTTAAGTCTTTGCAAAGGGGGGTGTATGGTGACGCACAATTGAGCGTCATCTGTTTTATTTTTAATTAATTAGTCTAAGAAGCGAATTTCATGTTGGTCTTTCACAATCTGAAAAAAGTGCGGATAAAAATCGCAAGATGTCGGTATCAACTTTTTTGACATCTGAGCAACGTGATATTAGCAAGAATTGAGGACTTCCATTTCCGTCGTGTTCACAAGGAGACACGTTTTTATATGTCTCTCGACCGATTTGAAATTTACCGTTAAAATCTGTGAGTGAGTGGAATTGTTTTACATATAACTTGCAAGTGTGGCAGTTTGTGAATAGAGCTCCCCCACAGGATCCTGAGAACTAGCATCATCTTGGACCAGAAGCACGATTGAGGTGAGTGCGGTCCTTTTGATTTTCGCTTCTTTGGTACGGGAAAGTCGTCCAAAATTGAAAGCCACCTATTGAAGGTTGGCTTTTGTTTGAGAGAGAAAATACCATAGGCATTAGATCTGTGTATTTTATATCTCGCATTGGAGAATACGTTACAGTTTCTCTATTTGTTCTTTTTTGTATTTTATATACCCCCTGAGGGGCAAAATTTACAACTTGCCCCTCCAACTACAAAGGAAGAGCGCCGAGCGCGCCGCTGTGGCATAGATAGGAATTAAGCGAACGCAGATTTAAAAATTAACTTCAGAGCGCTCTTAAAAAAATTCGAGAGCGCTCTTAAATCTTTGTAACTTTTTAAACTTTTTTCAAATTAATTTCACATTAAATGCTCGTAATCGTATTTTGGATCTAGTTTTTTGCAGTGATAATGCTGCTAAATCTATAGAATCATCTGATATCCTTGTTCCCATTGATACATACCATCCACCTCTTTCCATCTCTCTTCCATCTAATGTCCAACATAAAAACCATAATACCACTTATATTGTAGACTTTTCTAAAGCTGATTTTGTTCATATGAATATATTTTTTCAGAATGTTGACTTTTCTTTTGTAAATAATGATGATATTGAAGTTGTAGTAAATAATCTGTACTCTATTCTATCCGAAGCGATCACTAAATTTGTACCTACTTTTAAGCTTAGTCCTTATTCTTGGAAATATCCCAAATGGTTTAGTCATGATTTAATTGATCTCATAAAGGATAAGAAAGTGGCTCATCTGAAATATAAAATCTCTAATTCTTCTTCGGATTATCTAGATTTTAAGAAATTACGTAATGATTGCAAAATTCTGTCCAAAAATTGTTATTTAAATTACATTTCCAACACTGAGCGCTCTATTGTCCATAATGTGAAAAAATTCTGGTCATATGCTAACTCTCTGAGAAAGGGCGATCTCGGTATACCACATAATGTTTTTTATGATGATGTGTCATCTGATGATGTTCAAGAAATTCCTAACCTTTTTGCATCTTTCTTTAAAAGCGTTTATGATATTCATCCTGACTGTAATACGTTTGAATTCTCTTCACATATTGATTTACAACTGTCTAATTTGTCATTTAGTGTAGTTGATGTCATCACAGAAATTGAATCAATGAAACCACTTACTAATCCTGGCCCTGATAATGTCCCAGCGGTAATGTTGAAAAACTGTGTACATAGCTTGTCTCAACCTCTGTGTGCGGTATTTAATTTGTCCATCGCGTCTGGATGTTTTCCCGCCCTTTGGAAGCAATCGTATCTTTCTCCAATATACAAGTGGTGATAGGAGTAACGTCAAAAACTATCGACCAATAAGTAAATTGTCCGCCATTCCGAAGCTACTTGAAAAGCTTGTACTTACTAAAATCCGGTACTTTGCAACCAGATCAATTTCAGTCCATCAACATGGTTTTTTACCAAACCGATCAACTACTTCTAATTTAATGGTATTTGAAAATTTCCTTTCTAATGCTTTGTCTAGCCGAAAACAAGTTGACGTAAGATACACTGATTTTTCAAAAGCGTTTGATCGGGTGTCACACACTATCCTTCTTAGTAAGCTACGCGGTATGGGGGTGTCTGGTAGTTTTCTGTCTTGGCTCCGAAACTACCTTATTGATAGATCTTTGATTGTCAGAATAGATAATAATAGCTCACACTCCTTCTCACCAACTAGTACTGTCCCCCAGGGTTCCCATCTGGGCCCGCTACTTTTTCTCCTATTTATTGATGATATTACAAAGCAATTTCCTGACACAAATGTTCTCCTGTTTGCTTTATAATTTAGTGTTGTGATAGGTTTGAAAATATCTGATACTTTTTAATGCTTCTGTTCCATAAACGTAAATATTTTACTTAATGTTACTTGTGAAAATTATTTCAATTACATTATTTTAATTTTAAGTTTTTTCAATGACGTTAGGAGAAATATCCATAGAAGACAAAGTAAAAGAATATTCTTTTAAATCCAATTTTATTGGAATATAAAAGGATAAATGAAACAAAAAGCGTAGGGTAGAAATTGAAATTTTGAATTTTGAAATACAGACCACTTCAAATACATACATTTCACAAAAAAAATGTTCTCACGTGACGGTATCAGATACTATATTTTATCATCATCACATCTCTATCACTAAAAATGGCCGACGGTTTGACAGCGGGGCTATTGTTTTGTGGCCAAAGGTATCGGCAGATAAAATATCAATTGAATTAACTTAAATATTAATATTCACTCCTAATTACGAGTGAAAAGTTACTCCAGATTTTTTATTACAATTTCTCGTATTGTTTGTGCATTTGGAAAATTTGTGGCTTGGCATTTTTACGATTTTTCTTTCCAGTTAGGAAACACACCTGTTAATAGTTGGAAGGTTACCGATAGACTGAATTCGGATTTTTGTATGATGAGTGGGGTAGCGCATTTCTAATTCACAAAGAATTTCTTTCTCACCCCATCCATTCCAATAAATCCGTGATTATATGAACGATGTCTACCTGGTGAATTTCTTTATTAGTGATATTTGAATGGTTTCTGAAGTTTTTATTTTTGATATGCTTTTGTTTTGCTTCTAACCTACTGTTTAGTGTTTATATATGGGTTTATTTTTTCTTTTCTTTTCTTTTATGTTTTACCGTAATGTTTTATACTTTTTATTCTTGTAATATATATTGTTATTGTTGTTTTGTATAAACTCCCTTGATATGTACTTATTTCGTAAAAGGCTAACGCTGTAAATAAATAAATACATAAATAAAATGCACAACTAAGACACACTGGGCTTAAACCATTAGTGTGTGATTAAAAAAAAAAAATTTAGGCTGATTTATTTGGTGAGCGCAGTTTTTGTGTGTATCACACCTCAAGAGCCCTCTGCGAGCTTGGTCGTCGCTGTAGAAAGCGCCAATTCTCAAGTAAGACCCAGTTGTTGTAAGGCTGGATGTACCTTTTGATGACAGGTCTTTGGTAAAGGTTTATGAATTTTTCAACCCAGCGAAGAGCAAATTTGAAAATATAAAAGGTAATTTTTTGTGCTCCGCCGGGATTCGAACCCACGACCTTCCAGTAACGAGTCCGAAGTGTTACCACCTGGACTACGGACCGGTCAATGTTAGGTGTAATTATAAAGCCAAGGTGCATAACGATTTGAAAAACATAAACTAACTCACACTAAACACAAGACATTTGCGTGTGATCAGTGTGATTATAAGGCTACACAATTAGGTAATTTGAAAACGCATAAACTAAGTCACACTGAAATGAAACCATTTGCTTGTGATCAGTTTGATTATAAGGCTGCACATTTAGATAATTTGAAAATGCACAAACATAGACACACTGGGCTTAAACCATTTGCGTGTGATAGGTGTAATTATAAAGCCGAGGTGCAAAATGATTTGAAAAAACATAAACTAACTCACACTGAACACATGGCATTTGCTTGTGATCAGTGTGATTATAAGGCTACACATTTAGGTAATTTGAAAACGCACAAACTAAGTCACTCTGGACTTTGTGATGATCCAAGCTTTTCATCAAATATAAAATAAAATAATTAAAGTTCCTATGTATGTGGGCGTATCACATTTGCGTAGGAAGAGTTTTTCTTGTCCATACGTATTTTTTCCTATGGCCTGATTGCACCTCCTGGTGGGGGAATGCAAGTCAAACTGGGAGTGAGTCCTGGACCACCGAGGAGAAAGGAATGGGGGTCGGTTCGGGACGGTCAGCTTGGGAGCACGTGCTTGGAAGGGACTTAAATCTGGGCTAAACGAATGCGAAACAAAATATTTAAATTAAAATCGGGTTTTAATTCGGAAAATAATTTAAATAGACTAAAAGATTTTCTCTTAATAAAGACGCCGCGAATCGTTCGTTCGGAATTTAAAGGAGAATAAGTATTTACGTGGTTTTAATAATAATAAAATATCTGCCGACATAATATTCCGGGAGTGTATTTTCATGTGTCTGTCTAAAACTAAAAGTATGCTAAATAAGTAATTCCGTAAATCGCAGTGATTCTCAAACTTTCGGACGTAAAAATAACTTTTCGATTGAATTTTGGATTAAATAAAATTAAACCAGTGGTTGCTGAACAGGAAGGCGCATTTAATTATTTAATAATAAAATTCATTAATTCGCGTAAACACATAGTTTGCTGAGCTGCTTCGCAGAAGGATGAGAGATTTCAAATTATTTTCTAACACACTAAACTAATCTGATTAACTTGCGTTCTAAAATGTATTCAATCTTCACATTTTGAAAATGATTTGTTGCCTATGTTTCAGTCCGAGGGGCTGCTGTTGCCGAATACTCCGATCTTAAAAATTATTACGTTTTGTATTATAAATAAAATGTTTTCTTTCAGGTCAAAAGGGGTGAATTCAACATAGCTTTCAATCAAGGGGCGCAAATGTCCTGAAATGCTTATAAATTGTTGTCTTTTTCCACAGCCTTGCAGTTACTAACAAACACACCTTCTCTCTCACAAAACACCTGTGTCAGAAAGAATTGAACGCTGTTTGCTTAATATCTGAAATACCGGAACCTAACGGTTCTTTTTGCTGCTATGAAGGAGTTCGCATTGTGTTGGAGGTGAAAGCTTTCGGCTTCCACAACTTTCCATCAAAACTATAAATCCAATGTTGACTGACAAGGAGCCATGCTCCGGAGCACGTCCTATGTTTCCTTTGGTTCATAGCTTGACCTCTCCTTCGGCCATGGTTATCTGCGTCCTCAACATCATCACTGAACGAGGGACGAGGTTACTACCAGACTTATATCATGACTTGGATATAGCTTCCATTGTTCCTCTGTTATGGGCTGGAGTCAACTGACGTCATTCCAACATCACAACACCTAGTTCCTGCTGGATTCTGACACCAAAAATTCAATGCGAGCCTCGACATGGCGATCGAGTTTTAAAAAGTCTCCATTCATTGTTTTTTGGCGTTCGGTTATTTCATGACGCGGAGTAAGGTTAGGGCCAGTCCCTTCTAAAATATCCTTCCCGTGGTCTGAAAGGACCAGGCCGTGGGGCCAACCTGTTAAATTCTTGGAGGAAAGAGGAAGATGAGCTTTCTTCGATTTTGGGTCTCTCTTGCTTACGAGCAAATGAGGAATCCCATTTACAAGGAAGCTGGGGTGAAGGGAGTCATCTTCTACTGGGCCGGTTTGTCGTACCAGTTATTAAAATCAATCCCTTCCTAAAACACACTAATGAAATTTCTTCCACAGCAAAGAGAATCTACAAAAGGTAAGTGATCTTGGAGCGAGAAATGTTTACAACCGCTGGTTGGATCTACGGCGCAGGGAGAGAGAGGAAGGAGAAAAGATCAAACCATATTCTCTTTAATTTTGCTAAAACAATACTAACCAAATAACTATTATTCAATTGATTTTTGATTACTTGTCTTTGAAATAAATTCATCTGCATTAACTGGCGTCAAAATTAAGTAAACGAATCTCGCGGAAATTTTGTCAGAAATAAAATCGAACGCGCTACTACGCGAATGCAAAATCTTGCATAATTCGGCATCGTATCCTTTGGGTTAGTTAATTAAATTCATTAAAATATTATTAAGCTAGGCACATCTGTATTTCATCCTCACCATCATGAAAGAATTTGGGTTCACTACGAAGGTAGGTCTGAGACAGTAAAACAAAAAATGACACAACGTTCTGTTTCTACCTATCTCACAACGAGGGGTCATAACCGTAAAATAGACGATCACACAAATGCATCAAGATTATTGGCCATAATCTTATAATTTTCACCTAAGAGTGAATTGACCGGTTCACTCCAGTTGAACCATGAAGAAGGATTGTTCCCTTTTCGAAGGGAGTTTTTTCCATAGGTCGGTTTCATTTAAGCTGAGCCGTGACCATGGAGCCCTTCATTTCCTCTGGATTAAGTGAGGAGGCAGAATCTTTTCAACTTACACCATTTGCATGTGATCAGTGTGAGTATAAATGTAAACAGTTAACAGCACTGAAAACACATAAACTAACACAAATGTCACACAGTGGTTAATGATATCACAAAGTTTGACAATTTTCTTTAAAAGTATGAGTTAGTACATAAGCAAACTCACACTGGACTGAAACTGTATGAGGTAGGTAAGTCATTTTCAAACAACAAGACAAATTGTTGATGGATGGGTCTCATAATGTCGTCCAAAGAAATTCTGTCGTGTGGGGGGGGGGGGGTTGATGGAAATTATTATTTAGCTTAGTAATGGACAACAAATATTAGTTACTGA
The DNA here is from genome assembly GCA_951799405.1 of Agapetus fuscipes. Taxonomy (NCBI): domain Eukaryota; kingdom Metazoa; phylum Arthropoda; class Insecta; order Trichoptera; family Glossosomatidae; genus Agapetus; species Agapetus fuscipes. The sequence continues at coordinate 11,496,159 of OX637352.1, forward strand.
ATTGTTTTTGTGTTTTTTCGGGTTAGACCATGGTCTATATGCAGCTTTTTTATAAGCCGACGTTTCGCCTTCATGAGTAGAAGGCATTTTCAAGGCGAGTTATACCGGCGCGGCGGCCTTCGTTGTCTCTTCGGTCGCTTCTCGATGAAGGCGAAACGTCGGCTTATAAAAAAGCTGCATATAGACCATGGTCTAACCCGAAAAAACACAAAAACAATTCAGTAGTTAATACCGACCATGAAAGTGTTAGTGAAAGTTTAAAACTTTATTTAACAAATATTAGCACAAAATTTTGTCATCGGGTGTGGGAGGGGGAGGGGGGGGGTTGGGTAGACAAATAGTAAGATTATTCTGATATTCCCTATGAACATTTTTATAAATGTCGATAGGGCATATCAATATTATTATCGTAAAAATATATTGATTATATAGGGGGGGGCAAGCCATGATCGAAACATGGTCATTTCAGTAATAGCATTACAATTTAATAACAATTTTGGATTATTTACGTTAATTTTTCTCTTCCAAGGGGGGGGGGGGGGCAGCTGCCCCTTCCTAGTTAAGCCCATGGTAAGAGTGGATGGTGAAGTTAGCCATAAATCATTGTTTTTTTTGTGGTGAGCGACTATTTTTGTTATTAAATTGTGGCCGAGCCAATGTCTACATTCTGCTATTTGTTTGTGTGCTCCACACATGGCCTGCTTTCTATAACTATGCTTGTATGATATGGTTGTATTCAATAGCTGTATTAATAGTCAATGGTATTAATGATAAGTTACGTTAATTATTATATTTATTATTATACGCATGTAAGAACATTTATAATGTACCATTCTTCACCGCCTCGCGTGACAATAAGTTGCATGTTGTGTATATTATTATTATTATTCATTTGTTATTACCATTTGTGATGTGTCATCAGGGCATCGCTGTCCAGCAAGAGTTGGCCAACTTTTCCTTAATCTTGGAATCCCCTGTAGTTTGTAGTACACTGAGTATGACACACTTCATAAACTCACCTTGATTGTGTGAATCCAATAAATTATGAAAAGTAAACACTCTCTAGGAGCGACGTCGTAAATTCCATTATTTTTTGTTTATCGCAATCAAAGTGAGCTGTACGCAATGCCTCATACTCAGGGTATAGGACTCACATGCAAACTATGGGAAACCAGGCGGCAGAAAATCCATCTAGAGATCATTGCAAGCATCAATCAAAATAAAATATAAAGATGGAGCACCGCAGCTGTTGCCATACCAATAAACTACACTGTTAAGGCCCGGTATATTGAACTGTAGTAATATTTTAGTTAACTATTACTTGAACTTTTATTCAAAATACTCAATCTCGAGTTAACTAAAACCGAGCATTGCCGAAGTATGAAGCCACGCCCCTAAATCTTGGAAATAATTAAAATGCCATTCAAAAGCTTTAAAACAAACAACTATTCATCAAAATCATATCCCTTACCTTCATTAAGCTAGAAAACGAGACAAAAAATGCTCAGTTTGCAACAATATTGATGTATCCTTACATTAAAAAAGAACAGCTGCTGTCAGTGAAGCGCCGCCATCTTGAAAATCGAAAGTTAAAGTTACTAAATATTTACTGCCGAAATTCGGTGAGTGAAATATTATGATGATTTAACTAAAATTGCATTTTAGTTAACTTTACGATACTTCAAAATACCGGGCCGCAGGCCCGGTATATTGAACTGTAGTAATATTTTAGTTAACTATTACTTGAACTTTTATTCAAAATACTCAATCTCGAGTTAACTAAAACCGAACATTGCCGAAGTATGAAGCCACGCCCACAAATCTTGGAAATAATTAAAATGCCATTCAAAAGCTTTAAAACAAACAACTATTCATAAAAATCATATCCCTTACCTTCATTAAGCTAGAAAACGAGACAAAAAATGTTCAGTTTGCAGCAATTTTGATGTATCCTTACATTAAAAAAGAACAGCTGCTGTCAGTGAAGCGCCGCCATCTTGAAAATCGAAAGTTAAAGTTACTAAATATTTACTACCGAAATTCGGTGAGTGAAATATTATGATGATTTAACTAAAATTGCATTTTAGTTAACTTTACGATGCTTCAAAATACCGGGCCTAAGTGATTTTCACAGATCACGGAATATAACGTGATTTTATTATATAATTTTATGGTTTGTGTCTATTAACACTGAAAATTCATTGTAAATCTTTTTCATATAAAACTTTAAAGAATAAAGTAATATTTTATGAAACACTTTTGACTTCACTCATTTATTGAAATAAATGATTTTACTTGTATTATTATTTACCTAGGCTGTATGATGATAAGTACCCGTGTTTAGCGATATATGGCACAACTGACACACAATGTGTATTCCATCATGTAGTACTAGGATGTCGTGGTAGAGGAAGACCGAGAAAAGTATGGAAGGATCAAATCTCTGAAATAGCGAATGAATGGGATATCCAGAGTCATAATAAAAGGAGGACTTGTATGAAAAAGGCTATGACTCTGGATGAAATGAAAGAAGTATGCAAGGACAGGAAGAAGTGGCGGCTAATCTGCAATGTAGATTTCTAATGTTGGTGTATTAATTTGCTACATTTTTTGCATAGGAAATTTTTTACTTTTTTAATATAGATTTCTTTTTAAGGTTTTGTTCTTTTTTTATATTTAAATGTAATTTATTATTCGTATTCCTTGACTTATAGGTTGGTATGAGGCTGACCACCCATACTGTAAAAAATGCTTCACTTTGCCAATGTCACCCCTGTTTCAGGGAAGGTTGGCAAAAGTTGTGGGGCTTATGTGCATTTGAGGTTTGGATTTTATTTGTAAGTACCATAGTAAGTACGCATTCGTATAAGCGCGAACTACACGTGTTGGTTTGTGGGCATACATCTGAGAGCTTTAAATGAATATATCCTTGCAATTTAGATTATAGATATTATTATAGTGCCATTCTTACAACGATGATCGTCAAATTTCAGACAGATTTATGGAGTTGTTTTTTTGTTGGTGTTTATTTGCAATCATTAAGAAAGAGCAATATTGGCCAGTGGTTCGATTTATTTTTTTGGACTGGAATATATGTGAGGAAATGAAAGTGAAGTTACATGCTGTTAATAAGGATCATGCACCTTCAATCACAACTATCAGATGTTGGTTTAGTGAATTTTAGCATGCCTGAACATCAGTTTTTGATGAAGAGCGACGGTGATTACGGAGGATATAATAATAATAACAGGCTGATTTATTTTAAATTACACATGATAAGAGAGCGCCGTTTTTGTGTGTGTCACACCTCAAGGGCCCTCTCCGATCATGGATAAGACTTTCTAAACAAGTGTGCCTTGAGTGCTCCTCGAAATACACCCACAGATTTGGAGTTCTTCACTCCGGGTGGCAGTCTGTTCCACTCCACCGGCCCCGCAACACGGAAAGCGCGGTCTCCGAAGTTTGAACGAATCTGACGGCGCGGCTGAACCAAATTGACTACTCCATCACCCGCAGATCTGAGTGTCTGCCTCCTAACACCCATTTCAACAGGTGAAATCATATCAGCCAGATAAGGTGGGGCCAAGCCATTGATGGCTTTATATACCATTAAACAAACACGGAAGACCACCCTCTCCGGGAAACGAAGCCAATGAAGTTTTTTTAACAGCGGGGTGATGTGAGCGAATTTGGGAATCCCGAATATGAGTCTTGCTGCCGAATTCAACACAGATTGAAAGCGATTAAACTGTTTCTTCGGCTGACCACTATAAAGCGTCGAGCAATAGTCAATCCGAGACATCACAAACGCACTCACCAGGGTCTTAACCGCATCTGGTTGATAAAATCTATGATATTGTGTTAGCATCGTCGGGTGAACATCAAAAAGATTGCTGATATTGTATACATCTCAATAGAACGCATACAAAATAACCTGCACAAAAATTGGGCATGAGAAAGCTATCGGCGAGATGGCTGCCGCGTTTGCTAACAGTGGAGCAAAAACGGAATCGCATGACAATTTCGGAGCACTGTTTAGACATGTTAAAGCGCAATCAGAAAGAGTTTCTACGGCATTTTATGCCTGTTGATGAAGCATCAATCCATCATTACACACCAGAAATTAAGAACTGCCAAAATAGTGGATTTCACCACGCGCACAGCTGCTCCAAAGGAGGCAAAAACGTTTCCATCGGCCAGAAAAGTCATGGCCACCCTTTGTTGGGATTCGCAAGGGATCATCTTGATTGACTATTTAAAGAAGGGAACAGCAATCATAGGGCAGTACTCTGCTGATTTTTTGGACCGATTCAATGCTGACTTGATAAAAAATCGGGCCTACTTGGTGGAAAAAAAATTCACTATGGCCCGGTATTTTGAAGTATCGTAAAGTTAACTAAAATGCAATTTTAGTTAAATCATCATAATATTTCACTCACCGAATTTCGGCAGTAAATATCGATTTTCAAGATGGCGGCGCTTCACTGACAGCAGCTGTTCTTTTTTAATGTAAGGATACATCAAAATTGTTGCAAACTGAACATTTTTTGTCTCCTTTTCTAGCTTAATGAAGGATAGGCATATGATTTTTATGAATAGTTGTTTGTTTTAAAGCTTTTGGATGGCATTTTAATTATTTCCAAGATTTGTGGGCGTGGCCTCATACTTCGGTAATGTTCGATTTTAGTTAACTCGAGATTGAGTATTTTGAATGAAAGTTCAAGTAATAGTTAACTAAAATATTACTACAGTTCAATATACCGGGCCTATGAAAAGGCACCTGCTCATTTGCCCACAATCGTCACAGAAAAACTGGTCAAATTTCGCTACGTATTGCTGCCTCATGTACCTTATTTTCTAGATTTGGCTCCATGCAATTCTTTTTTGGTTTCCAAACGTGAAAAAATGGCTTGGCGGGGAAAGAAATTTCGTCAATCTAGGAAATCATCGTTGAAACAAAGTCTGTTTTGCGGAGTTCGAGAAATCATCATTTTTGGATGGCTTAAAAAAGTTAAATTAACGCTAGACTAAATGTGTCGAGCTAAAAAGAGACTATGTTGAGGAACAATAAATAAAAAATAATGTGTTTTCTTGCCTAACACGGGTACTTATCATACAGCCCTCGTGTTGCACATTTTTGTAAGCATCATCCTGTGAACAACACCTCAGGGGTAGGGATTGCAATCCAGCAGCATTTTCAATCCAGCTGGATTTTTGCTGGATCAACACTATTCCAGCTGGATCCAGCAATTTATTGATTTTCGAAGAAATGAAACTGTTTTTTTTTAATTACTTAAGAAAAGTTTTAATTAAACATTTTAACAAAATAACAAATTACAGTTATCAAAATTACAACTTAAACTCTTATTTTTTAGAGGTAGAATAGACAGAAAGAGTAAAAGTTATAACAAGAATACTTAAGTCTTTTCTTGACTTTTTATTAAAACATTTTTTTTCTGGTAGTATGATCTGAAGAAACAAATGGTAAAAACGGTGTTGTCTCCCAACCGGCTTCTTAATGAACTGCATATATATCCGGCTGCAGAGAAGGCCCTTTCTGCCTCTATGCTTGTTGGTTTCCTTGTCCATCGTTTTCTGCTTACATTATATCTTCTTGCTCTTGCTCTGTTGATGGTTCCACTACATAATATGTAGTGGAACACATTTATGATGTGTTTACACGATTCAGCATATTTTCATCTCCTGACGCATTCCATATTTTTTTGATGATGGTAAAGTATAATCCGGTGTTCTTACTTCTTCGTCATACTTCATCGGGTTCTGTAGATAAATCCACATACCTGTAACCTCGGTAAGACACCGTTTTTTTATTCTTTTGCGGAGTGCCTCAGAAAGATCTGCACTCAAGATTGTGTCCTGGCTTTTTAGTTTGTCTAAGACAAATTTTAGGGTTGTGTCAGCAGTTATCAAACTCGGCTCTTTTCTGGAGAGAGCTTCAACTGCCAGTTTAACAGACATTGAAGACAGGCGTCTTGGCGATCAACTCACTGATTAGTGACCGCTCTTCCGCTGAGAATTTAGTTTCTGAGCCAGTGTCTATTAATGCTTCATCGATGCAAACTTTACCACTATGGAAACGTTCCAGCATACTGAGCAAACTGTTCCACCTAGTGCAGCAGTCAAGAATCAAACTCAATTCTTTGCCCTTTGCTTCCTTTATATGTTTTTGCAAAAACATATCATCTTTGGTAGATGACGTTTTAAAAGTCTACAACTTTTCGCATTTTATTGAGAAGTTCTCTGTATCGCGAAATCACTTCATGTACAACTGGTGTTTGTTCAATTACTACTACTAAGCCTTCATTGGTGTCCGTGTCTTTGTCATCACAATAAAGCGGCAACGTCGCTCGCGCCGAGCTGCAACAGCTTCTAGCAAAGCGCCAACGCTGGCAAGCTAGACTGAAATGCTTTTGCCTGTTGAAATGGTTGTAAGGAGGCAGACACTCAGATCCGTGAGCGATGGAGCAGTCAATTAGGTTCAGCCGCGCCGTCACATTCGTACAAATTTTGGAGAAGAGAGAGTGGAAAAGACTGCCACTCGGAGTGAAGAGCTCCAATCTGTGGGTGTATTTTGCGAAGCACTCAAGACACACCTTTTTAAGAAGTCTTATCCGTGATCGGAGAGGGCCCTTGAGGTGTGACACACAAAAAAACGACACTCTCTTATCATTTGTAATTTAAAATCAGTCTTCTTCTTCTTGAGCCTGTATTGACCGTCCACTCGTGGACGTAAGCCTCCTCTCGCATTTTCCATTCATTTCTATCTTGAGCAATCCGCATTCAGGAACTTCCCGCACTTCTCCAAACATCGTCGGGCCAACGCAACTGTGGGCGCCCAACTCCACGCTTTGCCGTCCTTGGGCAACAGCACAGCAGTCGCCTTGTCCACTTTTCATCTGGATCGCGAGCGACATGTCCCGCCCATCGCCACTTGAGGGTTGCGGCCATCTTGATGACATCGGAAACCTTTGTCCTGACTCTTATGTCCTCATTTCTGAGTCTGTCCCGCAAACTGACACCCAACATAGCTCTCTGTGTGACTCTTAGCTTGCGGGCACTTTTTTGTGACATTGTGACTGTCTCAATACCATAAGTGAACACTGGCAGGACACAGGCATTGAATACTTTCCTTTTTAAGTTGATGGGCATTTTCGGATTTTTCAAAATGTGACCAAGATTTTTTAATGCTGCCCAGCTTAGTCCCACTCTTCTATTCAGGTCTGCTGTCTGGTTATCTCGCCCAAACTGTATTTTGTGACCCAAATAAATATACTCATTGATAGATTCAATGCTGGTATTGTCCTGTACAATTTGTGCTGGTTGTGACGTCATCAGCTTGGTTTTAGTGAGGTTAATTTTCAAAATAAGTAAGCCTGATGTATATATAACTACTGTTTATCATTGTAGGTGTTTTTTCAAATGATCTGAATGTTAAGATTTATAATCAAAATGATCACACATAAGTATATTAGGTCCTTACATATTGTTATGTAAATAGTAGATTAATACAGGTGTACGTCGTAGGTAGTGATAGTTATTATAGTATTATGTCAAAAGTAGATTAATGTAGGTGTACACCGTAGGTAGCAATAATTATAGACCTAAGAAATCTAGAAATTAAATGATCCTTTTGTACTCTTGAACTTGGTAGAATGTTCGCGAGTGTACTGGCAAAATTAGCTCCTAGAGAGTTCTGTCACTACAGTATATAAGGAGCAAAATTGAGTACACTAAGCCACTGAGATAGTTGCCTTTGATTTGAAGAGTGTAAGTGATACTGAACTGTGAAAATAAATTTGTGTTACCAAAAATGTTAAAAATAAATGTAAATTTGTAAAATTAATTAAGTGCAAATAAAGATCCTGAAAGAAGACCTGTATGTTTTAATTTAGAGACTTTTCGAACCCAAAAACATTACAATATGAAATTGGCGTTTTGCCGTACTGACATTGCGTACTGGCCACTTTGATCTCAAATATCTCCTTTTTGGTTAGAAGTTCCCAATTCAAATTTATACAGCTATTTACACATGTATTTGTGTTTTGAAAATTGTAATTCATTTGTTTGTCTCTCATTTTTTTTTTTCTTTGCGTCACTCATTTTACAAAATGGAAAACTTAAAAAATCTTGCATTATTTACGAGTACGAGTTCCACCGTGGCACCAGTGCTGCAGAAACGTTTCTAATCTAATCTAAGCTGCAAAGATATATATCATTTAAGATTTATATTAAATGCATTCCCACAAGCAGATATGTATAATTTCGCGCTAACACATGCCGCATGTGGACCTACAATATAAAAACCCAATCTCAAATGAACATGAGCCTTGCAACTCTTGCCGTCCTTCCCTGAAACAGGGGTGACATTGGCAAAGTGAACCAATTTTTAACAGTATGGGTGGTCAGCCGCATAACAACCTATAAGTCAAGGAACATACATGACAAATTACATTTTTTTTTAAATCAATAAATAACAATATATACATGGACATAAAAAACTAAATCATAAAAACAATTTCACTTTAGTAAACCCTAGCCGCCAACATCACAGATCAACCGCCATTTCTTTCTATCCTGACATACTTCTTTCATTTCTCCTCCAGAGTCATAACCTTCTTCATACAAGCTCTTCTTTTATTATGACTCTGGATATTCCATTCATTCGCAATTTCAGATATTTGCTCCATCCATACCTTTCTCGGTCTTCCTCTACCACGACATCCATCTATTCTACCAACATATACTTCTTCGTCAGTCTTTCCTCATTCATTCTCTCCATATGCCCAAACCATCTTAACAAACTTCTTTTAATCTTCACTTTCACAATTTCTCTTGCACCACATTCTTTTCTTACAAAATCATTCCTCACCCTGTCACTGTTTCGAAGGATTAATGATGTGTATGGTGACGGTGTCGCAAAATAAAAACACAGTGGACTTTTAGTTCCAACGTTTTCATTCAGGAAATTTCGGCCTGCAGAACAAGCTTCGTGGACAGCCTGAGACCAAAGTTGATAATGAGGAATTGAAGGCTATTGTGGGATCGAATCCATCGCAAACCACGTCCGAGTAAGCTGTAGGCTGCGAAATTAGTGAAAAAGCTATTTTAATCCACTTGAAGCAAATTGGAAAGGTGAAAAAGTTTGAAAGGTGGGTACCTCACAAATCGAGTGAAGCAAATTAACAAACGCGTGTCGACTGCTGCGTTACATTACTCAACCGGCACAATAATGAAGGAATTTTAAATCGAATTCTTACCTGTGATGAAAAATGGATCCTGCACGATAATTGGAAGCACTCAACGCAATGGCTAAGCCCTGCCGAACCAGCCAAATCATGCCCCAAGCGAAAATTGGCTCATAAAATGTTACTTGTGAGTGTTTGGAGGTCTATTGTCGGTGTTTTCATTACACTTTTTTTAAATCTGGTCAGACGATTACGGCAGATGTCTATTGTCAGCAACTGCAAACAATGATGGAAAAACTAGCTGCTAAACAATCAAGGCTGGTCAATCGCTCTAAGCCACTGCTGTTTCATGACAACGCTAGACCACACACTACACAACAGACGGCTACCAAATTAGAGGAGCTTCAATTGGAATGTTTAAGACATCCCCGTACTCTCCGGACCTTGCTCTAACAGATTATCTTTTTTTTTTAATTTGGATAACTTCAAGGGAACAACTCCGATGGGGCAGTCCTAACCGCCTTCAAAGATTGTATTGATTGCCATCCGAATGGTTATTTTCGTAAAGGGATAAATTAAATACCTATGAGATGGCAGAAGTGCATAGATATATATATATTATTTTATTTAGCTATTGCTAATTACAACTTAAGCTATGTTAATAAAAAACAACAAAAGATAAACAAACAAAAAAAACAAACAAAAATGAACAAATCAAAACTTATTAATAATTATGCTAAGGCCGATTTGCACGTATATATTATTTTAATTTTACTTTAAATTCATTAATATCCCTACTTTCTTTTATTTCTACAGGTAAATCATTATACAAATCCAATCCTCTGTGCAAAACGCCCTTATCATATTTTACACATTTGAATTTTGGCTTCCTTAAATTATCCTTTTTCCTGGTATTATATTCATGAATGTCTCTGTTCTTAATTAAAAATTTGCTCAAATACTGAGGTAACATGTTTTTTTCTACTTTGTGTATAAAAATAATAGCACTCATTTTTAAATTTAGCTAGCTAGATAGCTATGGTACATACTTTGATTAAATAAATATATTAGATTTAAAAAAATGACTTTTTCTTCCTCCCATACAAAACGCCAATTTCATAAGTAAAGACCTAATAGTTTCAGTCCAGTGTGAATTTGCTTTTGTATTTTTAAAGAAGAAAATTGTCAAACACCATTGACCATTGTGTGACATGTGAGCCTTTGACTATTCACATTTATTATCACACTGATCCCGTGCAAATGGCTTGCGCCCAGTGTGTCTTAATTTGTGCATTTTCAAAGAACCTATTTGTGTAGCCTTATAATCACACTGATCACAAGCAAATGGTTTCATTCCAGTGTGTCTTAGCATATGTCTTTTCAAAGAACTTATGTATGTAGCCTTATAATCACACTGATCACAAGCAAATACCTTGTGTCCAGTGTGCTTTAGTTTATGGCTTTTCAAATCATTTGACCGTTTGGATTTATAATCACACCTATCACACGCAAATGGTTTAAGTTCAGTGTGTCTTAGTTTGTGCATTTTCAAATGACCTGATTGTGCAGCCTTATAATCACACTGATCACAAGCATATGCTTTGTGTCCAGTGTGAGATAGTTTGTGCGTTTTCAAATTACTTAACTTTGTAGCCTTATGATCACACTGATCACAAGCATATGGTTTCATTCCAGTGTGTCTTAGTTTATGTCTTTTCAAATAATCTATGTGCGTAGCCTTATAATCACACTGATCACAAGCAAATACCTTGTGTCCAGAGTGCTTTAGTTCATGGCTTTTCAAATTATTTGACCGTTTGGCTTTATAATCACACCAATTACACGCAAATGGTTTAAGTCCAGTGTGTATTAGTTTATGACTTTCCAAATGACAAGACAGCTTTGCTTTATAATCACACTGATGACACATAAACTGTTTCAAACCGGTGTGTACTTGAATGTGTTTCTTCAAGTTTGATCTTCTAACTGATTTGTAACTACATTCATTGCTAGAATAAATATCTGAGTTTTGCGCGATGGATGTCTTTATACATTTAGCTGTTTTTACAATCCCTTGTTCACTATCTTCATGTGTGTTTATGTTTTGTTGATCTGTTGAGGTGGATGGCCCGGTCTCTGAGGTTGTGTGTCTGTGATGGTGGCTCTTGCTTGTCCCGGGGACGGATCCACATTCAGATGTGTGCTCCAGCTCGCAGCAACTGAACAACTGATGGATTCTCAAGAGTTTGTTTTGACTGGCCTTGAAGCTGCAGGCATGGCAAACATGTTCCATCCTGACTGGATCCCTCTCAGAACTGTCATCTGTAAATAAACCAAAGGAGATCATTATTGTTCTCTCTGTATTGGTACAAAGCAACCTCCACAGGGATGAGGAGAATGACTTTGTTTAACAATTTTTTGTGCATGTTATACTTTTGAAAAAAATCCCAGAACTCAAGGGGTTATTTATTTGTGTATTGTTTATAATCTTTTTTTTTGTGAGCATTATTATCTCTTTACTTCCTACTCTAGCATAACTAAATTATGCGTTTTTTCAATGGGAACATAAACCAGTCAGGATAAATGAGTTTATAACAAAAATACATATTAAATTTTTTTTTTCATTCCTTTTCAGCGACTGCCCAGGGAGGCGAACAAGCTGGAGGTTGATATTTTCTCCACGGGATTCTATACATTTAAAAAAAAAAAAAATAGTATGTAGGTATCCGCATTTTGTCGGTCTCTCATCATCCATTGTTTCCGCAGGCCCAAGCCATCTCAACACATTTTTTTTTTTGTACCTTTAGTTTCACATCTTTCTTCTTTCTTTGCACAACACATTGTAAATTGTATGTTGTATTGCATTGTATGAATTTTTTTTATAAAAAAGTCCTTGAAATTTTAAATGATCTTTTGTTTATTCTATTAATTTTAGCAAATTTTACACCTGATTTAGTATATTATGTTTGTGACAACCCTGATCAAATAATGAAGATTTGTTGTTTATTACAACAATTTTTGTATACAACAATTGCTTACACTGGTTTATGGTTTTTGCATTATTATTTTTAAAGTTTATTGTTATTATTTTTAAATTGTTAGTTCTATTGCTTTATAACCATCGTATATTTACATCTTTGTATATTATTTATGTGTCATTTATTTGTGTTATATTTTAAGATTTTAGTTTTATACCTATAGATACAGTACCTACTTATGTACCTACATATTTATATTTATCGCAATGTTGTAAAAGGCTATATAGCCGTTTATTCTTAAAAAAAATAAAAAAAAAATAAAGTTTAAACTTTCACTTTCATGATCAGTGTTAGTTAACGGCCCCGTCTGCGTTTGGGTGAAAACAGCTGATGTTTGGGTTCTACTGAAGCATACAAACAATGGAGAATAAAAAAATCACTTAATCTATTATCTAAATTGCAAGGATATATTCATTTAAAGCTCTCAGATGTATGCCCACAAACCAACATGTGTAGTTTGCGCTTACAAATGCTGAATGTGTACTTACAAATAAAATCCAAACCTCAAATGAACATAAGCCCCACAACTTTTGCCGACCTTCCCTGACACAGGGGTGACATTGGCAAAGTGAATCATTTTTTACAGTATGGGTGGTCAGCCTCATACCAACCTATAAGTCAAGGAATACATCATTTAGAATAAATCTTTACTTAAATTTCTACGCATCTAAAACTGTAAAAATAAAGACTTCACTGAACAAAAAAATAATCCTAAGGTAACCATGTCCACAAAATTACTTGAAAAAGGGTGTTATTGGGTGCCAGATTTTTGGTTTCCACGCTAAAAATCTTTCTTTTTTTTTTAAACACTAGAACTATAGTTGAACTTATTATCTCAATTTCTATCCTTTCAAATTTTTATATTTTGATCCGGAAGAATGAAAAATATATTTTAAAGAATGAAAAAAAACGGATTTTACTGACCGTGCAAAAGAGAAGAACGATTTTCTCTACGTTTCGTCGGAGCTATATCCGACGTCCTCAGTAGACGTGTGTTCTCTACAAAGAGGAACCACAAACTGTTGAATTATTGTTGTTTGATCGAGGCCGAATCTTTGATATTATCAAAGATTTACTACAACAGCACCAAATTTCTGAAAACTGTTTAGAACCTCTGAGACATTGCCTCACAAAGAACTGCTTCCTCTGGAAGGGTGACTTCTACATTCAAAAGTATGGTGTCGCTTTGGGATCTCCCATCGCGCCAGTCGTTGCCAACCTTTTTATGGAGAACTTCGAGGAAAAAGCTCTGAGCACTGCTACACACCCTCCTTCTCATTGGTACAGATATGTAGACGATACATTCTGTATTTTTCAGGGTTTGGTGGTTTACACAGTGAAAGTCCATTGTATAATTCAATTGTCATTTTTAATTGTCATTGTCATTGTCCTGAGGATGCCTTTTTAGGAGAAAACGTTTGACATAGTTAAAATAATAAAAGTGAATTGAAACAGTGTGTTTATTTAATTAATGATACATTCTGTGTTTATCCACACGGACGAGAGAACTTGACTGATTTCTTATCTCACCTGAACCGTGTACACCCCCAGATTAAGTTCATGATGGAGATAGAAACTGACAATTCCATTCCATTCCTGGATGTATTGGTGCGCAGGAAGATAGACGGCAGTTTGGGTTACTCTGTCTACAGGAAGCCCACACACACCAACAGATACCTTCACAAAACCTCGCATCATCACCCTGCACAATTGATGTCAGTTCCCTCATCTTTATTGCCTCGAGCCAGAAGAATTTGTGACAAAGAAAGCCTCGAAGCGGAAGTACACACCATCCGCGAGACTCTCACATCCATTGGTTACGCTCCTGCTCTCAACAGAGTAAAAAGCAAAAAATCTACCACTTCATATTATGACGTTCCAAGAAATGGAGCATACTTACCATACATACGAGGTCTGACAGACAAGATTAGCCGTGTGCTCTTAAAGACTAATATCAAAACAACTTTCAGTCCTCCGTCCTCCATCGTTCAAATGCTCCGAAGTGTAAAAGATAGTACCCCGTTGGATTCTCCAGGAGTGTACAGGGTCCCTTGTGAATGCGGAGCCTTTTATATTGGACAAACCAAGCGCAGCATCAACACCCGATTGAAGGAACATATTGGTGCAGTTAAGATGAATAACCCGAACAAGTCTGCTATTTGTGAACATTCACAGAAAGGGGTGAATCATCTTATCAGATTTGATAAAACAAAGTTCTATCTAAAGAAAGATTTCTCATTCCCCGACTTGTGAAGGAAGCAATCGAAATACACAGGCACCCCAACTTCAACAGAGATGATAGCTACAAACTTTCCAGTATATGGAGGCCAGTACTAGCTTCTATGATCCACCCTTTCATTAATCGGACAATTTCACAAGAAGACATAATATCGTCCTTCTGTACAACTGGGGCTATTGCGACATCTATGGATGTATCACCGAAGGTTAATAAAAGTACCTACAACCTTCGGCCTCGATCAAACAACAATAATTCAACAGTTCGTGGTTCCTCTTTGTAGAGGACACACGTCTCCTGAGGACGTCAGATATGACTCCGATGAAACGTAGAGAAAATCGTTCTCCTCTTTTGTACGGTCTGTAAAATCCGTTTTTTCATTCTTTACAATGTCTAACGACCGTAATCATAATTTAAAATCTTGAAAAAATATACTTTTCAAATTGAAATCATTTTCTTCATACAAATTCCGATGTGATTATACTGCAGGGTGTCAATAATCTAGTCAGTCGCGAGTCAACGTTCACATGGTGCGCACGACAAATCTGCGAGCACTCTGCAGTGCGTAAAAAAACTATAAAATTAACAAAATTGTAGAGTTTTTCTTAAAAATACAAAAGATCTTGGAAATTAATCGTGAGTAACCTTAATTCCTCATTTTTCTGTTATTTTGTGCATTTTTTCAATCTTAGAGGAGTTTTGTAGTGTTGCCAGGTTTGAGTGAAAATAACATTATACAAAAATACCAGCCAATTATGGTATCAATAATAAACAACACATACCACAAAGAAGGTATAAACAACACATATACCAAAAGGAAGGTATAAACAACACATATAACAAAAGGAAGGTATAAACAACACATACCACAAGGAAGGTATAAACAACCATGGAGTTCTATTAAATGGAGAGGATATTTATTTGATTTAGTTCTAAACACTGTGTTCCATACAGTCACTGAAATCTAATTTCGCCAGACTTTGTCCCTTGTTTTGTCTCGCTCGCACAACATACGTTTTTTGTTGTTGTCCTTTTCTATCACGTTATGCGTCTCTACTCCGTCGTTAATTTATGTAAGCAGGTAATATTGCTTAGCAACGAATTGTTGATGTTATTTTCGTTGACAACATAATTTAGTGTTGTCAAAGGTTTTGACAATATCTGATACTTTTTAATGCTTCTGTTCCAAAAACGTAAATATTTTACTTAATGTTACGTAATTACTTGTGAAAATTATTTCAATTACATTTTTTTAATTTTAAGTTTTTTCAATGATGTTAGGAGTAATACCTATAGAAGACATAGTAAAAAAAATATTCTTTTGAATCCAATTTCCTTGAAATATAAAAGGATAAATGAAACAAAAAGTGTAGGGTAGAAATTGAAATTTTGAATTTTGAAATACAGACCACTTCAAATACATACATTTCACAAAAAAAAATGTTCTCACGTGACGGTATCAGATACTATATTTTATCATCATCACATCTCTATCACTAAAAATGGCCGACGGTTTGACAGCGGGGCTATTGCTTTGTGGCTAAAGGCATCGGCAGATAAAATATCAATTGAATTTACTTAAATATTAATATTCACTGGTAATTACGAGTGAAAAGTTACTCCAGATTTTTTATTACAATTTCTCGTATTGTTAGTGCATTTGGAAAATGTGTGGCTTGGCATTTTGATGATTTTTCTTTCCAGTTAGGAAACACACCTGTTAATAGTTGGAAGGTTACCGATAGACTGAATTTGGATTTTTGTATGATGAGTGGGGTAGCGCATTTCTAATTCACAAAGGATTGCTTTCTCAGCCCATCCAGTCCTTACAAATCTATGTCAACAACACATATACCAAAAGGAAGGTATAAACAACACATATAACAAAAGGAATGTATAATCAAACACATATACCAAAACAAAGGTATAAACAACGCATATACCAAAACAAAGGTATAAACAACACTTACTTATACCAAAAGGAAGGAATATGTGTTGTTTATTACAAAAAAGAAGAACATAAAACAGAAAAAGTGTTCAATCCTAAGATTATGCATATATTCTACAATCCACTTGCGTAAACGTGATTAAAACGCAACTAAATTGGTATGAGGATTTTTTTTTCTATTTCTAAGTTGTTTAGAGATTAATATACATACGGAATCGGAAAAAAACAGAATGTGCATGCTGGACACAGTAAATGTTTTTTTTCGTTTCAACCCTGAAAGCAGAAAGTGTATGCTGCGAGAATTGATGGATGTCGTGGAAGAGGAAGACCGAGAAAGGTATGCATGGACCAAATTTTTGAAATAGTGAATGAATGGGATATCCAGAGTCATAATAAAAGGAGAGCTTGTATGAAAAAGGTTATGGCTCTGGATAAAATGAAAGAAGTATGCAAGGATCGAAAGAAATGGCGGTTGATCTGTAATGCTGGCGGTTAAAGCTGAGGCTTTTAAATTTTTTTGTTATTATTTTTTTTAAATATGTTTTGTAGTTTTTTTTTTTTTTTTAATTTTTTACTGTTTAATTGTTTAGAGTTTATTTGTTTTATATATTTGAATGTATTCTATATATCTATAATCTAAGTTGCAAGGATATATTCATTCAAAGCTCTCAGATGTATGCCCACAAACAAACACGTGTAGTTCGCGCTTACAAATGCTGATTGTGTACTTACAAATAAAATTCAAACCTCAAATGAACATAAGCCCCACACTTTAATTGCTTGTATTCCTTGACTGATAGGTTGGTATGCGACTGACCACCCATACTGTTAAAAATGGTTCACTTTGCCAATGTCACCCCTGCTTCAGGGAAGGTCAGCAAGAGTTGCAGGGCTTATGTTCATTTGAGATTGGGATTTTTATATTGTAGGTCCACATGCGGCATGTGTAAGCGTGAAATTGTGCATGTCTGCTTGTGGGAGTGCATTTAATATGAATCTCAAATGATACATATCTTTGCAGCTTAGATTTAGAACCCTGAAACTCGAGAATTATTAATGGAAAATTTACAATTGAATAAACGCCCGTAGGGCAGCACTATTTTGGGATATTTGGATACAGTTGGACTGCTTTCCGCATATACGCTCTGATGGTACCGAGTACGCCAGCAACCGCAGCCCGGCCCTTAGCTAGTAGCGTAAATGTAAAATGTCGTGTATGTTCCTTGACTTATAGGTTGGTATGAGGCTAACCACCCATGCTGTAAAAATGGTTCACTTTGCCAATGTTACCCTTGTCTCAGGGAAGGACGGCAAGAGTTGCAGGGTGTATGTCCATTGGAGATTTGGTTTTTATGTTGTAGGTTCACATGAGGCATGTGCAAGCGCGAACTTGTATGTGTCTGGTTGTGAGAATGCATGTAATGTGAATCTCCAATGTAACATATCTTTGCAACTTAGATTAGATTAGTTTGTGGTTGTCAGGTTAGACAATGGTCTATTAAAAAAAATCAAATTAGGCTGATTTATTTGGTGAGCGCTGTTTTTGGGTGTATCACACCTCAAGAGCCCTCTGCAAGTTTGGTCGTCGCTGTTGAAAGCGTCAATTCTCAAGCAAAACCCAGTTGCTCTAAGGCTGGATAGACCTTTTCATAACCGGTTTTTGTTAAAGGTTTATGAAATTTCCAACCCAGCGAAGAGCAAATTTGAAAATATAAATGGTATATTTTTGTTCTCCGCCGGGATTCGAACCCACAACCTTCCATTTACGAGTCCAAAGTGTTACCACTGGACTACGGACCGGTCGGCTTATTGGCAGCTTTCTTATCCGCCAACGTTTTTGTTAAAGGTTTGCTACGTTTCAACAAAAGCTGTGGTCTCAACAGAATTATTCATTTAACCAACATTTTGTCGCAGTGGCAGAGGCTAGAACTAGACGGCTCATATTATCCGACACAGAGTCCTCATTCTTCACATTATCCGCTACAGAGTCCTCGGCTTCCCATTCTATCTTAATATCCAGTCTCTCTTGCTTCACATCGCTCTCTTCAATGTCTATTAGTTCGTCGGAGTGCACTAGTTGTGCATCCATCAACTCCGAGTCCGGCTCCTTCTCAAGCTTCACAACAATATCCATCGCACAGGTCCAATGTAACCACTTAAACAAAATAGATAAACAAAAAAATCAAATAGGAATTTTACAGACTGACAGGAGGACACGAGTAGGGATGGGCGAATGAAAAATATATATAATAATATATATCGATAAATCGAATCGATATTTTTAAACATTATCGAAATATATCATAGGCTCAGTTTAGACATACGAAATTTTTTTGAAAAAGTTTCGATAGTGACGTCAGACAGCGATTTTTAGCGGCAACTATCGGTTTTCCGTCTCCACACACATTTGAACAAAATATTTTTTGAACAAAACAGAATCTTTTTCTTCTAATGGCATTTAGCTGTTGCGGTTTATTCAAACATCTGTAACTGTAACTCTGTCGCCATTCCGATAGGGGTGGCCAGAGCCTCTGCAGAGTTGCCTCCATTTTTTCCGATGGGATTTTTTCCGATGGGATCGAATGGGATTAAATTAATAATGTAGGAATTAAATTATTTTACGTGTTAAGTTTAACTATGCGTCGGTAAAAAAAATAATCATACAGATAACTTAAAATTCATCGTGGTGTTGTACAAACTGGCTAAATATTCCAATGTTAGTGTTGTGAAAATATATTACGGGTTCTTAACCTCAAAAATATTTTTATGAAACAGAATGCAATATTGCAATTGTGTCATTAATATTGCATTGGTATTTTATATTGTGTTCACATTATATTGTGTCATTGTTTTTGGCGCTTATTTGCCGAGACCAACATTAAATTTAAAACTTCCCTTACGACTGAAATTATTTACGACTTATAAAAATAGTTGATTAACATGTTTCTTCCGTGAAAAGTTTCACGGAATCATTTCATAATTAAAATGTTGCAATGGAAAAAAACACCGTCCTGAAATAAAATTGTTTTTAATCCAAAAGTAAGAACAAACTCAATTTAATTATTACCTACTTCCTTTTTCTTTTCAAGGGGTTAACAATTATTTTATATTTTCCAAATTGTTTTTAGTTTTCACAGAAAATAAAGGTTTTCGAGTTTTACATTAACAAAAAAATTTAAAATACCTACCAAAATTGTCGAGTCCATGTCGAGTCCATAGCATTATTGTCTTTGACTTTTCAGACATTTTAACTCCGAAGTGGAAATGTCTGACAACTCAGTCTGACCAACATTACGAAATAAGCTGGGCATGCGGCATTTTTTAAAAATCATCATAATATCAAAATTGCCAGCAACTGTCACTGCGGAGCGGCCATCTTGCTTGACGTCACTATCGAAACTTTTTCAAAAAAAATTCGTGTGTCTAAACTGAGCCTTAGACACAATTATTAATGTTAAATAATGGATTCGAGATATCAAAAGCTCTTCAATAATTGAAAATTCTGCTGGAAATATTAGAATCATGGCTCAATAATGCGTTTCAAGATAAATCTGCATCCGTTCTGCCGAGCTTTGACAGCTGCTGTGTGGTTGACATATGAAATTCGCTTTTTATCGTTCGGGGAGGTTTGCGATCGAGCTACCCCCACCACGATTTTTACTGTAAGCGTTCAAAGTGCTCAAGCTAGCTCCCCGAACACGGCCGAAGTGGAAATGTCTGACAACTCAGTCTGACCAACATTACGAAATAAGCGGGTCATGCGGCAGTATTTAAAAATCATCAGAATATCAAAATTGCCAGCATCTGTCACTGCGGAGCGGCCATCTTGCTTGACGTCACTATCGAAACTTTTTCAAAAAAAATTCGTGTGTCTAAACTGAGCCATGTAGGAAAAACAAGGTATATGGAAATAGTAAAAAGAGTCATCTATACTTCGGGGCGTAAGGTTTTTGTACAAACCCCCCCTGGGGACTTCTTCTTCTTCTTA
Source organism: Agapetus fuscipes (assembly GCA_951799405.1). Classification (NCBI taxonomy): domain Eukaryota; kingdom Metazoa; phylum Arthropoda; class Insecta; order Trichoptera; family Glossosomatidae; genus Agapetus; species Agapetus fuscipes. Next base: position 11,516,575 of record OX637352.1, read on the forward strand.
AAAAAATTATTTTTTGTTTCTGCCATACTTATTTCACAAGAAAAACAACGTTTTATTACATAGATATATTTTTTATAAATAACATTTTAAGGAGTGAATTATAATACAAATTTACAATGAAATAAAGCTTGTACATTCTAAAATCTAAATCTAAGCTCCTTGACTTATAGGTTGTTATGCGGCTGACCACCCATAATGTAAAAATTGGTTCACTTTGCCAATGTCACCTCTGTTTCAGGGAAGGACGGCAAGAGTTGCAAGGCTTATGTTCATTTGAGATTGGGTTTTTATATTGTAGGTCCACATGCGGCATGTGTTAGCGCGAAATTATACATATCTGCTTGTGGGAATGCATTTAATATAAAACTTAAATGATTATATATCTTTGCAGCTTAGATTAGATTAGATTAGATTAGATAAGCTGCATAGATATGTACCATTTAAGATTCATATTAAACGAATTCCCACAAGCAGAAATGTACCATTTCGCGCTAACACATGCCGCATGTGGACCTACAATCTAAAAACCCAATCTCAAGTGAACATAAGCCCTGCAACTCTTGCCGACCCTCCCTGAAACAGAGGTGACATTGGCAAAGTGAACCATTTTTTACACTATGGGTGATACATTATTGTTATTGATACGTGATAACATTAATACATAATATTTTAGATAGCTCAGTTGGTAGAGTGCTTGCATTCCATGCCGTGAGCTGGGGTTCGAATCCCACCGAGGCAGGGTGTCAGAAATGATTATCCGTTTCGGTGTTTATTTCAAACCTCAAATCAAAATACCGGCAAGGTTTACTCAGCCTTAACCAGAAATGAGAACCAGCCTCTCGGGAGCTGGGAAACCCCCACTTCAACTGAAGAGGTTGGCGTAAGGTCGACCCCTTTACCTGTAAAAATAAATAGGTTCCACTCGCCACATGCGACCCCTTCGGGGATAACGCGGCAACATGTTACACTATATGTGTAGCTTAGTTGCGGTTTTTTTTTATGCCTATGAAGAATAAATTGAATAAAATATTATGGTATAAACTTGAAACAATTATTTTTATGTCTTTTGGAGAAAATAGTTGAATGTTTTCTCATTATAATAATCAAACTATTTAATTTACATAGTTGAATTTCTAACCTATTTATGGTTTTACCCACAGTTTCCATTTAACCTAATAACTCGTCGTAAAACCAAACAGTTTTTAAATAAAATTTTACACTTTCACATTCACTTTCATGATCTGTTTTATCTGATGTATTCCTTTTGTGTTATTGCAGGTCAGACCATGGTCCATTTGCAACTTTTTTATCTGCCAACGTTTCGCTTTCACGGCGTGGTGGTATTTTTATGGGGTTGGTCGTTTTCAGTGACTGACTGGTAGTATGATGAAAATTGTGGGAATCTGAAGAATCAATTTCTGAAACATAAATAAAAAAAAAGAAGAATTAGTTTATGGGTTCAAAATTTGCAAGAAAGAAGAAAGGTCTAAGATAATATTGTTTTTGCTAATCTCATCGATGGATGTGAAATTCAATGGAAGTTTCCTTGCTCCCATAAAAACGTTTCACATTTCTTATGAAGGCTAATAAACTTGCTGGTACTAAGATTTAAATAAGGCAAAAATACCAAAACGGAAAATACTATCTGACACCGTCCATGACAATTGAATCCAAGCAATGGTGTTAAATACAAGCTTTTTTCAAAATTAAGTGTCGACCAAACGTTATTTCTTAAACATTTTACAAAATCGAGGACAGATTACATGCACATTAAAAAATATATAATAAACTGCAACTTACTTGGATTTCCAATACCGCTTACGGTAGACTCAGTTCTTGTAAAAATTAAACACTTCATAAAAATGTCCAATCACTGAATGAAAAAGCGCATTTTTTCCGTAATTGTTTGAAGAAAAAAAGGTTACTTTTGTCATTTTTTTCAGCAGACGCCATTAAACAGACAACAAATTTCTACTGTCACATGTTTTGATTGGAACAAAATTTGAATTTAAAAAAAAACTACCTACCCTCACTTTAATGATTACTTGCCATCTAGCGTATTTTTTTTTAAGTTTGCATGTAAAAGAAGCTTACAAAATATATCTTTCTCATTTGGGATCAGGGCGTGAATTTGAAGCATATGTGTCAGACAGAGACAACTGTCAAGGCAATATCTCTATGAGTTTCTGCTTGAAATCATATTTCATTTTAGAATGCTGATTCATTTGTTCCCAGTGACAGGAGCCTGTGACAGCCTGACAGATAGGATGGGCGATATATATCGATAAATCAAAAGTACCGATATATATATACACAAAAACACGATATGAGTGCTTATTGAATTATTTACTTCAGTTGGCGATTTGTCGCAAAATATTTTCGAAGAGTGTAATGCTATATTTCATATTTTGTTATTTATTGTTAAGGATGGCGGTGATACCCATACAAGACTGTAGGGATGGGTGATATATATCGATATATCAAAAGTACCGTTATCTTTTTTGAAAAATATCGATACTTTTATCGAGATTAGAAATATCGATTAATCGATATCTCGATATATTTTTTCAAGTATCAAAAACGATATTTTTTGCAAATGTGATTTTGCCCCCCACACTTAAGAGGAAACCTCAAGGGCTACAGAATTGAAAAATAGGTATTTGTAAAATCTGTTGCTGTCTCGCATTGCCCGCACAATCGAGCTATCGATGTGTGAGTGAGGCTGTCAATGTATGCGTACCACGCTGCCCCTCCCCCCTCCCCTCGCCAAGTACCCGCGCCCGCCTGCGCCTGTCTGCGCCGCCCCGCCCGCTGGCCCCATACTTCACATCTTGCTTCCATGTAGATTGTAGATTGAAGGCCTTACAAACAAATTTGTATGAAAATAATTAGTTTGTATAGAGACTACCATTTTTTTTTGTTTTTCTGGAAAAATAATAATTGATTATTATAGGTATTATTGTAATGTGAAAAATTGCAATGCATCGTTTTTTGTTTAACCAATGGTGTTCCGAGATATTCGCAAACGATTGCTTTTTTACTTTCTTGTTACTTTCTTGCTATAGCCGAAGACTATAAAAGAAAGTTATGATTTGGTGTGAAAAAAAATTTCGATGTTTTCACGGAAATGAGTTGTCCTGGTGCAGGACATGCCAAAAAACACTATCTTTCAAAAACGTCCGTCTGTATGTATGTATGTATGTGTGTGTGTCACTTTCCAAAGTATAAGACCTAGAGATACCAAATTTTGGCTATATCAACTTTTTTGGACATGTATTAAGTATGAGTAACATGGCATTACACCAACTTGAAAATTCAAGATGGCTGCTATACAAAAAAAACATAAAATTGCACTTTTCTCAAAAACGGCTCCAAGAATTTTTCTTAAATTTTCAGAGTTGCCATAATTTAATTTTTAACTAAATAAATTAGTTATGACAACACTCTAACTAATCTTTGTCTATGGGCTGCCATATGAAAAAAACAAACGATTGTGATTTTCTCGAAAGTTAAGGGGTCAACAAAAATATAATGTTCTACAATATTATGGACAACATAAATTTCTACAAATTTACAAAAAAAAATTTGAAAAAATAAATATAAAGCACCGTTTACACGACCTGAAATTTTAAATCGAAAATATTACAAAAACCTATTAAAATGCAAGATATTTAAATTTGTTTTAAATTTGATAGAAAGAACAAGCTTATTACTTTAATTCGTTATCATTTTTTTTTTACTTTTTTGAAAATTCAAGATGGCTTCCGAAGAGCTGAAAATTTAAAATGCGATTTTCTCAAAAACGACGATTTTTCTTAATTTTTTTTTAAATCCATTTATATAATAGTGCTATCTAATAATTATAATCATTTCTTCATCATAATCTCGGTTTAGGGAGTTGCCATATAAAAGAAAAAAATAATGGAAAAATTCTCGGCAGTTAGAGGGTTAATAAAAAAATAATGTACGCCAAATGTAAAACAATAATAATAACCTATATATTGCCATCATTATTTTTTCCAAAAAGTGAATCAAAAGTATAGCCGCCATACAAAGTGAAAATTTTCCATACAAAATGTATTAGCAATTTTCTTGGTAGCAAAGGGTTAAAAATAGATAAAAGGCTCCGATTCTTAAAATTTTATAAATACCAATAATAATCAGTCGTTACTTTTTCAAAATAAAACTAAAAAGTTTACCCACCATCTAAAGTCCTAGTTTGCATACAGAAGGGTTCAATGGCCATCTATAATAATCTAGAATATCAGTTGCAATGAAATATAAACATTCAAAACTAATATGAAATGCATGCCCACAAACAGGTACGTGTAAGTTCACGCTTACGAATGCTGAATTTGTACTTACAAATTAAAACCAAATCTCAAATGAACATAAAACCTGCAACTCTTGCCGACCTTCCTTGAAACAGGGGTGACATTAACAAAGTGAATTATTTTTTACACTTTGGGAGGACTGAGAAATGCGAGAAAATTGAGATATACAGGATACAGTACAGTACAGTACAGAGGTCAGCTTCATACCAACCTATGAGTCGAGGATCTTTCTTGTGTAATTGGCGCTTTTTCCAGAGAAGACCAACCTCGCAGAGGGCTCTTGAGGTGTGATTCACACAAAACGGCGCTCACCAAATAAATCATCCAATTTTTTTTTTTCACTTAAGAATTTATATGGCTATTTCCATACTTGCACGGGTATGCAGGTACACACCGCGGGGAATAAAATTGATTTATTATCGATATATTATATTTTCATTGAAACTGCATAAGCTGGTAGATGAAGTAGTCAATTTGGTCCAGCCACGCCGTCAGATTCGTACAAATTTCGGAGACCGCGCTTTCCGTGTTGCGGGTTCGGTGGAGTGGAACAGACTGCCACCCGGAGTGAAGAACTCCGAATCTATGGATGTATTTCGCGGAGCACTCAAGACATACCTTTTTAGAAAGTCTTATCCATGATCGGAGAGGGCCCTTGAGGTGTGACACACACAAAAACGGCGCTCTCTTATCATTTGTAATTTTAAATAAATTAGCCTGATATTATTATTATTATTATACAGCCGGACGTTTTTGCAAGATAGTGTTTTTTGGCATGTCCTGCAGCAGGACAACTCATTTCCGTGAAAATCTCGATTTTTTTTTTCTCGCCAAAACAAAACTTTCTTTACTCCGTACCGGGAGCAAGAAAGTAAAAATCAAATCCCAAATTTTCAAGATTTCTGCTTATATGTAATTCGTGTTTGGATTCAGACTTTTGCATGTTTTTTTTAACAGATATCACATATACCTAGTGACGCACCTTTGTCTGTATACGCATTGGTCCGCCCGTCCCCAACCTCAAGCCTCCCCCCGCAAAGCGCGATAGGGACAACTGCAGCTTGGACCGAAAATACCTATTAAAATTACACAAAATCAACGTTTCGTAATCCCCTGTTCCCTTCTCCAAAACTTGACCGATTTAACTAATTTTTTTCTTTAATAAATAAAGATAGACTTTGGCCGTGTTTCTTTTTTTTTCTTTTTTTATATAATTTAGTCAATTTTGTTTTCTGGATGTTTAAACACAGCGAAAAATCTGACAAATTTTATGGGTTTTTGAATGTTCATATCTCTTTTAATAATTAATTTATGAAAAAAAAGAAAACCGAGGGACATGCCAATAGTAGTCATTGATTTTTGAGACAAAAATGATTGCTCTACTAACATTATCCAGGGAGAAAACAGGGGACTACGTTTGTATGGCGTAACGGCCCTTTTGTTTCCTCTTAACAGGTGGTAGCGAATCGCATGTCTCTGCCCTCCCCCCCCCTCCGTCAACAGTAAAAGATAAAGTTTTTGAAAATGTTCGTGTTTCCACCCACTCGCCCGCCCCTCTCCCCTTTGACAGATTTTTTACCCAAAATTTTTTGAAATTTTGAGACGTTACCCGCCCGCGACCGACATTTTTATTTGGAAAATTTCGATATTTTTTTGGAAACGCGTTTCTACTCCCCCGCCCCCTCGACAGATTTTTTACCCCAAAAATTTTGAAATTTTAGGACTTTCTAAGAGGTTGTAAATTTTGAGGAAAAATATCGATTTATCGAAATATCGATATATTTTGCCCATCCCTACCTTATTGTTCGAGGCTGACATCTGGGGATGAAAACGAAAAAGTTTCCCAAAATGTATGGAATTTATTTTTTTAGAAAAATAAATATAATATTTAATCAATTTATAGGGATAAAAAAATAAAAAGCCATTAACGTTCACAAATAAACTTAACTAATCTTTCGCAAACAAATAAAAAAGGCGAATCCTTCACATATTCATGATACTTTACATATTATATTGTTACGAAATTAGGGTTCAAAAGTCTTTCAAATTAAAATACACAGGTCTTCTTATACAGTTATTTATTTTACACTTTTACAGAATTTATTTTTACAAAGGTTTCTCGACTATTCCACTGGGTTTCTGTTCACTGATCAAGTTAGTTCTATGTGTTTGTAAGTCTCGTATGATACTGCTGGCCTTCAGGCCACTTGCACCCTTTTATACTCTCTAAAGCAGTATAGTCTAGAATCTAGATCCTATAGTTGCTAGACAATTCCAGAAAGACATAGTAATTATTATTTCTCGATGCTTCACGTAATACCTAGAGTCTTCTCCACAACCATCAATCCTACCTACCAATACAATACAGGATTCTTATAATTATAACAAATACCTACTTAGCCTAGAGAATTCTACACTTATACACAATTATCGATCCTACCCACCAATACTTATTTCAATATTTATATTTACATAACAATATAATGCCTTTATGTCGACGGTTTGTGAAAAACGAAATCATAGAATGTACTTTTTTACGACTGATTATGTTAACTAGGGATGTATTGAATCCATAGATCGAATGGATCGAAGCATAATCAGCAATAAAATTTGGGAGATTCTGCCCAAGCAATAGAGAAAAAAAATGTTGAAATTTTCATAGTCCATTTTATAGAAATTTTATATTTTTTAGGATGGAAGATTTTGAAAAAACAAAATGATAGACTGTATTTTTTTACGACTGATTATGTTAACAAGTGATGTAATTAAGCGTAATCAGCAATAAAATTTGGGAGATTCTACCTAAGCCTCCAACCCTCTTTTCCAAGTTTTAACGTCCCTCGACGTATCGAAAACACTTACTTCCCGCCGACGGCTTTTCCGTAACGATTTTTTTTTTCCGCCAGAGTATGTATATTAATTACTTTCTTGCTATAGCTGAAGGCTATAAAGAAAGTATTGATTTGGTGTGAAAAAAAATCATTTTCGAGGTTTTCACGGAAATGAGTTGACCTGGTGCAGGACAGGCCAAAAAACACTAGCTTTCAAAAACGTCCGTCTGTATGTATGTATGTATGTGTGTCACTTTCCAAAGTATAAGACTTAGAGATACCAAATTTTGGCTTTTTCGACTTTTTTGAACATGTATTAAGTATGAATAACACGGCATTACACCAACTTGAAAGTTCAAGATGGCTGGGATACAAAAAAAACATAAAATTGCAGTTTTCTCAAAAACGGCTCCGACGATGTTTCTTAAATTTTCTGTAAATCCGTTAATAAAATAGTGCTATTTAATGATTATAATCATTTCTTTATCATAATCTCGATTTAGGGAGTTGCCATACAAAAGAAAAAAAAAAGGAATAATTCTCGGCAGTTAGAGGGTTAATAAAAAAATGATGTAGCGCAAATATAAGTAAATAATAAGAATTTATATGATACCATCATTATTTTTTCCAAAAAGTGAATCAGAAGTATAGCTACCATACAAAGTGAAGATTTTCCATACAATTTTTTTTGTCATTTTTTTGGTAGTCAAAGGGTTAAAATTAGATAAAAGGCTGCAATTCTTAACATTTTATAAGTACCAAAAATAATCAGTCATTACTTTTCCAAGACATAACTAAAAAGTTTACCCACCATACAAAGTCTTAGTTAGCATAACATATCTAAAAATGCTCGATTGGCGGTACGCAGTGGCATACTTTTACCCACCTTGATGTATGGAAGCGAGGCCTGGACGGTGAATGAAAGTGAAATTAGTAAAGTCCATACTGTTGAAATGGACTTTCTAAGAAGTATGATTGGGAAAAAACGGAGTGACAGGGTGAGGAATGATTTTGTAAGAAAAGAAAGTGTGAAAGTGAAGATTAAAAGAAGTTTGTTAAGATGGTCTGGGCATAAGGAGAGAATGAATGAGGAAAGACTGACGAAGAAAGTATATGTTGGTAGAATAGATGGATGTCGTGGTAGAGGAAGACCGAGAAAGGTATGGATGATGATGATGATGATGATGGATGATTTCTTTCCTGTGGCGCCATTTAATGGTCCAGGACCATCTCAAGGGCGCCATGGCTTCTCGAGAAAAGTAGTGTCTTCAGTTCCTTGGATGGGATGATGAACGGGATGGACCAAATATCCGAAATTGCGAATGAATGGAATATCCAGAGTCATAATAAAAGAAGAGCTTGTATGAAGAAAGTTATGACTCTGGAGGAAATGAAAGAAGTATGCAAGGATAGAAAGAAATGGCGGTTGATCTGTGATGTTGGCGGCTAGGGTTTGTTAAAGTGAAATTGGTTTTATGATTTAGTTTTTTATGTCCATGTATATATTGTTATTTATTGATTTAAAAAAAATGTAATTTGTAATGTATGTTCCTTGACTTATAGGTTGCTATGCGGCTGACCACCCATAATATAAAAAATTGGTTCACTTTGCCAATGTCACCCCTGTTTCAGGGAAGGACGGCAAGAGTTGCAAGGCTTATGTTCATTTGAGATTGGGTTTTTATATTGTAGGTCCACATGCGGCATGTGTTAGCGCGAAATTATACATATCTGCTTGTGGGAATGCATTTAATATAAATCTTAAATGATATATATCTTTGCAGCTTAGATTAGATTAGATTAGATTAGCATACAGAAGGGTTCAATGATCATCTATAATAATCTAGAGTCTAAGTTGCAAATAAATATTTCAAAACTTATATTAAATGCATTCTCACAAACAGACACGTGTAAGTTCGCGCTTACAAATGATTAATGTGTACTTGCAAATTAAAACCAAATCTCAAATGAACATACAGCCTGCAACTCTTGCCGACCTCCCTTAAAACAGGGGTGACATTCAAAAAGTGAATTATTTTTTACACTGGGTGGTCAGATTTATACGAACTTATAAGTCAAGTATCTTTCTTGTGTAATTGGCGCTTTTTCCAGAGAGGACCAACCTCGCAGAGGGCTCTTGAGGTGTGATTCACACAAAACGGCGCTCACTTAATAAATCATCCAAATATTTATATTGTATAGAAGTATTTATGTGGCTTTTTGCGTATTGTACGAGTATGCAGGTACCATTGAGGACACACCGCGGTGGAATAAAATTGTTTTTTTTTTTTTAAACGGCGTAATCTGTTATATGATTCTAGCTTTACATACGTCATACAGTGGGTTAATTTATGCAAGAAAGTCGAGTGCAGATTCTGTGCAATTTATTTTTTATTGAAATATTGATATTTACATTGGATACACTTATTTTTTCGATGCTTTTAAAAATATCAATATTTCCTCTTGATTTCAACAACCCCACAGAGTAAAGAACAATAAAGTAGACATGTGAAACTCAGTAGGAGAGAGAGTGATGCAACATCATAGCGATGTTTCAGCTAACACGCGGGCGAGTGCACTTGTTTGAAAGAGACGCACATTTGTTAGGTTGTATTAGTACGAGGGAACGGGAAACGCCGCAAAATTCTGTTGGCTTGAAGCTTGCAGCCAAACAAACGAAGCCGCCGCCGGAGATTCGGAGTGATTTATCAAGTTTAAAGTGTTGATAAGTGAAACTTTTAAAGAATAATTACTTAAAAATAATCTGCTGCAATGATGAGTGGTTATATCATCCTAAATTCTCAATCAAGACCCGAAAACAAGGCTAAAAACCATTGATTTAAATAAAATATATAGATGGAGCATTAGCGTATATATCCGAGCCACATCATGGTTGCCCTAAATGATAGTGTATGCCCCATTTGCAATCATGCCTAAGAATCTTCCATACAAACGATATTGACCACAAGCTTCCTTACACTACCAGTAGATAATGCTTTATTGGTTCTTGTCCACAATAATAGTAGGAAACTACTGTTTGGTATTACCGATATTCCCTTGACAGCCATAATGGCGCCCACAGATAACGCTTGCTTGGCGTGGGGTCGTAAGTTTTTAACCGTTGAATGCTGTTTTTGGCTGTTTTCACAGGCGTTAAATTGTGCAAAAAGTTATTTGAAAAGAATATAATACTTTGTGCGTGAAAATGGTGTATTGGTAGCCTGGTGCCGGACAACGTATTTCCGTCGTAACCTCAAAAAAAATTCGTTCACAAATATAAGACAGCTATAAAGTACAAAAAACCTTCATGTTTTTGTTACGTTCCAGCTAAAAAATACTAGTGCCTCTAAATAAACTTTAATTGACATCAAACTTTCAAAATGATTTACATTATTTTAACCTAATTTGCCAAAACCTTAATTACCTTAATTTAGCTTAAAACCAAAATGTAGTTCGGTGTATTATTTAAGAATGTATATAGATATGAATGTATATAGAATGTATAAGATACCTGATGATGACCTTCTAGGTCGAAAACGTTAGTAACTTACTCTAAAGATTGTGGTGACGCATGAATAGCGTCATCTATTTTTATTTTAATTAATTAGTCTAAGAAGCGAATTTCATGTTGGTCTGTCACAATCTGAAAAAAGTGCGGATAAAAATCGCAAGATGTCGGTATCAACTTTTTTGACATCTGAGCAACGTGAGATTAGCAATGGATTGATGACTTCCATTTCCGTCGTGTTCGCAAGTAGACACGTTTTTATATGTCTCTCGACCGATTTGAAATTTACCGTTAAAATCTGTGAGTGAGTGTGATTGTTTTACATATAACTTGCAAGTGTGGCAGTTTGTGAACAGAGCTCAGCACCACAGGATCCTGAGAAAACGAGCATCATCTTGGACCAGCAGAGCACAATTTGAGGTGAGTGGCGGTCCTTTTGATTTTCGCTTCTTTGGTACGGGAAAGTCGTACAACATTGAAAGCCACCTATTGAAGGTTGGCTTTTGTTTGAGAAAGAAAATACCATAGGCACTAGATCTATGTATTTCATATCTCGCATTGGAGAATACGTAACAGTTTCTCCATTTGTTGTTTTTTTGTAATTTATAGACCCCCTGAGGGGCAAAACTTACAACTTGCCCCTCCAGATTGTAATCTTTTTAAATATATTAATGTGAAAATAAACAGTGTTTTTGAATTCCTCAAAAAATTTTAAACTATAACAATTTAAGAATGTATATTTGTGTAAACTTGTATATTTTATTTTAAAAGATATAAATTTTTAAAACAAAAAAAAAACTTTTATTTGACATGACCTCACCATTAGTTTCCTATAATATCAAAAATATTTGAAATAAATTTTAGGTATAAGTGATATTATACATTCCATAATATTATCAAAAGCTTCCATATAAAACTCATAGGTGGCTAAGATTCGGGCATTCCCATTGATGTAAATAAAATATATAGATGGAGCATTAGCGTATATATCCGACCCACATCATGGTTGCCCTAAATGATAGTGTATGCCCCATTTGCAATCAGTTGTTTACCAAGCGTCGGCAAGGAAACATCGAGGTACCTACATGTAAATTGAAGACAACTATCATGCGAAGATAGCCTGACAGTTCCATCAAATTTTCGAATTTCCCCATATAATAGAAATAAGTTAATTTAATAAAATAAAACTCATGATAAGCGCGTGATGAATTATTACAAACAAAAGCATACAGTAAAAAACCACAAAATATAAATAAAAACTCAGTTCTTCATACTTATACCCATTATTTGACGATAGATATTTTTTCTTATATTAGACGCATTAATCGTATTTTTTAAGGTTTATTTAGATATAAATACAAAATAAATAAAGATAATAAAATGTAAATAAGCATTAAAGACAACTTTTAGAGATGCTCCTTTAAAATAACGGAGAAAAAAATCTGCTGATATTCATAAAATTATCAAAAAATACTCTATTACATAAAAGTAAGATACAGTCAGTAATGCGTCTTTTTTGTTTAAGTTTTTTTTAGTTCCTACACAACCTTAAATATTATGCACGGATTTTTTTTTTTAATATAAATTTATTCGTATTAAGTTATTTTTCCTTACATTTTGGGAAACGTATGTTGTGAGACGTCAGCCCTCAAATTTCACCTGTTAGGTTTTCTTCACTCAGGGCGTCTTTTTGACACCAGGGACGCACTCACCACTTAGATATTTTCAGTGACAAAAAAATAACGCTTAATGTGATACACATACTGTCTCAGTGAGCATTAACAATATAATTTATAGATTTGTTTCTGTGAAAAAGTAATGAATGAAATCAGTGATATTAAAAAATCCAAAACATTTCTGAAATTTCTCGGGAAGAAGTTGTGGCGTTATGTTAATTTTAGATTATTTTTAATGTTAGTGAGCATGCAGCATGTGTTAGCGTCAACTTACAGGTGTCTGCTTGTCGGCATGTATTAAAAATATACCTTAAATAATATTTTCTTGCCACTTACGACGATTGTTAGTGTATTGTAAGAATTATGTAAATATAAAATGGCACATTTTTATTCCATTCTCAAGTCTTAACCGAATTGTGAAAAATCAAGTCACTGTGATTAAATTGTTTATCTAAATCTAAGCTGCAAAGATATGTATCATTTGAGATTCATATTAAATGCATTCCCACAAGCAGACATGCATAATTTCGCGCTTACACATGCCGCATGTGGACCTACAATATAAAAAACCCAATCTCAAATGAACATAAGCCCTGCTACTCTTGCCGACCTTCCCTGAAACAGGGGTGACATTGGCAAAGTGAACCATTTTTTACAGCATGGGTGGTCAGTCGCATACCAACCTATCAGTCAAGGAATACAAGCAATTAATACATTCAAATATGTAAAACAAATAAACTCTAAACAATTAAACAGTAAAAAAAAAAATTGTAATTTCAATAAATATACTTTGCTTACAAAAAATTACTTTTATGTATTTTTTTAATGTGGCGGCCTGAGTACGGCCCACAGATCACGGAATATACGGCCCCTGACGTTGTCATGGAGATCAGAAAGAGACAGAAACATAACAAAATTTCTAATGTTTCTTTCTCTTTCCTTCTACAGTTTTGTGGCACAACCGTTTGTATAGGAAAACACTCACGCGCTCCATCTATGTATATTATTTATATCGATGGGCATTCCCCTTTTTTTATTCAGTGGGATCTCTATAAACCTATAATACTCCGTGGTTGTTTACCAAGCGTCGGCAAGGAAACATCGAGGTACATTTACATTTAAATTGAAGACGAATATCATGCGAAGATAGCCTGACAGTTCCATCAATTTTTGAAATTTCCCCATATAATAGAAATAAGTTAATTTAATGAGAAAAAACTCATGATAAGCGCGTGATGCATTATTACAAACAAAAGCATACAGTAAAAAACCACAAAATATAAAAAAAAACTCAGTTCTTCATACTTATACCCATTATTTGACGATAGATTTTTTTTCTTATATTAGACGCATTAATCGTATTTTTTAAGGTTTATTTAGATATAAATACAAAAGAAATAAAGATATTAAAATGTAAATAAGCATATAAGACAACTTTCAGAGATGCTCCTTTAAAATAACGGAGAAAAAAATCTGCTGATATTCATAAAATTATCAAAAAATACTCTATTTGGGGGGGCAAGGTGTAAGTTTTGCCCCTCAGGGGGTATATAAATACAAAAAAACAACAAATGGAGAAACTGCAACGTATTCTCCAATGCGAGATATAAAATACACAGATCTAATGCCTATGGTATTTTCTCTCTCAACAAAAGCCAACCTTCAATAGGTGGCTTTCAATTTTGGACGACTTTCCCGTACCAAAGAAGCGAAAATCAAAAGGACCGCCACTCACCTCAATCGTGCTTCTGGTCCAAGATGATGCTCGTTCTCAGGATCCTGTGGGGCTGAGCTCTGTTCACAAACTGCCACACTTGCAAGTTATATGTAAAACAAATCCCACTCACTCACAGATTTTAACGGTAAATTTCAAATCGGTCGAGAGACATATAAAAACGTGTCTACTGCGAACAACGACGGAAATGGAAGTCATCAATTCTTGCTAGTTTCACGTCGCTCAATTGTGTCAAAAAAGTTGATATTGCCATCTTGCGATTTATTTGCACTTTTATTTCAGTTTGCAACAGACCAAATGACAATTCGCTTCTTAGACTAATTAATTAAAAATAAAACAGATGACGCTCAATTGTGCGTCACCACTATTACATAAAAGTAAGATACAGTCAGTAATGCGTCTTTTTTGTTTAAGTTTTTTTTAGTTCCTACACAACTTTAAATATAATGCACTGTTTTTTTTTTTTTAATGTGAATTTATTCGTATTAAGTTATTTTTCCTTACATTTTGGGAAACGTATGTTGTGAGACGTCAGCCTCAGATGTCACTTGTTAGGTTTTCTTCACTTCGGCTTGAGTACCATGGAGTTCTATTAAATGGAGAGGCTATTTATTTGATTTAGTTCTAAACACTGTGTTCCATACAGTCACTGAAATCTAAATTCGCCAGACTTTGTCCCTTGTTTTGTCTCGCTCGCACAACATACGTTTTTTGTTGTTGTCCTTTTCTATCACGTTATGCGTCTCTACTCCGTCGTTAATTTATGTAAGCAGGTAATATTGCTTGTTGATGTTATTTTCGTTGACAACATAATTTAGTGTTGTCAAAGGTTTTGACAATATCTGATGCTTTTTAATGCTTCTGTTCCAAAAACGTAAATATTTTACTTAATGTTACATAATTACTTGTGAAAATTATTTCAATTACATTTTTTTAATTTTAAGTTTTTTCAATGATGTTAGGAGTAATACCTATAGAAGACGAAGTAAAAAAAATATTCTTTTTAATCCAATTTCCTTGAAATATAAAAGAATAAATGAAACAAAAAGTGTAGGGTAGAAATTGAAATTTTGAATTTTGAAATACAGACCACTTCAAATACATACATTTCACAAAAAAAATGTTCTCACGTGACGGTATCAGATACTATATTTTATCATCATCACATCTCTATCACTAAAAATGGCCGACGGTTTGACAGCGGGGCTATTGTTTTGTTGCTAAAGGCATCGGCAGATAAAATATCAATTGAATTACTTAAATATTAATATTCACTGGTAATTACGAGTGAAAAGTTACTCCAGACTTTTTATTACAATTTCTCGTATTGTTTGTGCATTTGGAAAATTTGTGGCTTGGCATTTTGATGATTTTTCTTTCCAGTTAGGAAACACACCTGTTAATAGTTGGAAGGTTACCGATAGACTGAATTTGGATTTTTGTATGATGAGTGGGGTAGCGCATTTCTAATTCACAAAGGATTGCTTTCTCAGCCCATCCAGTCCTTACAAATCCATGTTGAGTACGGCCCCTGATGTTGTCATGGAGATCAGAAAGAGACAGAAACATAACAAAATTTCTAATGTTTCTTTCTCTTTCTTTCTACAATTTTGTGGCACAACCGTTTGTATAGGAAAACACTCACGCGCTCCATCTATGTATATTATTTATATCGATGCTAAAAACATATCGTTCCACAAGTCAGTTCGTGTCAAAAAGTGTTTTAATATTCTTGACATTAAGTGTTTTGTTTTTTGAAAGAGTTTACTTTGTAATGCATGCAAATTCATTCAAGTTTAAAAAACAATCACTCGAAAGTATCGCTTAAATACCGAGTTTTTCCAAAGTATATACTTTTAATGTCCTCCGTTGACCAGGGCCGTACTCAGAAGCAAGTTACAAGTGCGAGTGCAAGTGGCTTAAGAGTGTCGAGGTAAAGACTACAGGAAAGTAGTCTGTAATGGATGTTTTCATTGTCGGCAAGGTTGCAGGGTGTACGCTCATTTGAGATTTAGGTATTTATTCTGTAGGTCCACATGCGGTATGTTTAAACGCGAACTTATACGTGTCTGCTTGTGAAAATGCATGTAATGTGAATCCCCAATGCTACATATCTTTGCAACGTAGATTAGATAAGATTTATAAATAATTCATTCTAATTTAATCTTATCTAAGTTGCAAACATGTCTTACATTTAGAATGCATATTAAGTGCATACCCACAAGCAGAAAGTATAAGTTTGCGCTTACACATATGCCTTGCAATTCTTGCCGACTTTCCTTGGAACGAGGGTGACATTGGCAAAGTGGACCATTTTTATAGCATTGGTCGTCAGCCACACACCAACCTATAAGTTGAGGAACACAAACATATGATCAACTAAACTAAGCTACACATATAGTGTAACTTCTTACCACGTATTACTTACAAAAATTTTGACATACGACCTATTGCCAGAACAATGACGATAAAAGTTATTTGAATTCTGTCAAAATGAACACAAACTTATGAAATATTACGAAATAATGCTATCTGGGTTCAATTAATAACTTGAATTTGTTGAACGGAAAAATACAAAAATATATATATATATACTTAAATAGTAAGTTAATTAATCAAACTCAACATTGATCGCATTTTTTTTTCGTAATAATACATGTAAATTTTACAAAATAAAATCTAAAAAAAACAGCTTGAAAAGTTCAATACAAATTTCGTACGGCAATATAAAGCGGCTGTTTATTCCTATATTTTGTCAGTAGAGTTTGAAATGCGGAAGTAGAAGGAAGCTCCGATTTACAACAACAACAAAAAATGTTGACTTGGCTGCGAACGCCTACACACAAACACAAACACTGAGATATCGAGGTAAAAAGGTAATAGGGAGAAGCGACAAAATAGTTATTTATGCCACTGCCAAGTAATGATAGTCTTTTTAACACGAGTGCTAGTTTGTGCCATGAGGCGCAGCCGAATGGCACAATAGAAAGCACGAGTGTTACAAAGACTAATTACGTGCAGTGGCATACAATACTTTTTCTACGACCATGAGAGAATTAACAAAATAGTGAATAATAGTCATTATAATGTACTCGTCCATTTGAAGTAATTAAAACCTTACCTTTGTCAAAACGTGTGATTTATCATTCCCTTCGATTATCTAATCTAACCTAAGTTGTAAAAATAAATTATATTTAGGTTTCATATTGAATTCATCCCCACAAGCCGACACATATGTATAAGGTCGCGCTTTTACATCCTGCATATAAGCTTAAACATTCAAACCCAAAACTCAAATAAACATATGCCCGGCAGGTGAACCAAATTTGTACAGCATAGGTGATCAACCTCATACTCACCTATTAACCAAGTAACTTTTTGAGTTTGTTTATTTTTTGCGGTGAAATTTTTTGTATTGTTTTCCTTTCAAGCCTTTTATTTTCCATTGAAAAAAGGAAAGCTTTATTTGGAGCAATCCGATAAATAAATTCGATAAATTTTAGCACTATTAACAATTTTTATTTGACTCTACACATAAAATATACTTATTTATTTTCATCTGAACAGGGCTGAAAGTCTCATCACCACGGTAATTCCTACCTACCGAATATCACTAATATTGTATGAAGCCTAATCAGCTGATCGCTTGCGGCCATCTTGGATTGACAGGTCTTCATACCCCCATACAAGGTTGACATTTGAAATTAAAAAATGGTTCCAATTCTGACAATACGCAGGCGCACATGTTCATTTTAACACGGTTACCGGTTGCATAATGTAACATTATGCAACGGGTGTAGAAATGTATGGCATTGTGATTGCGTTAGCCGTTTTTTAATTAGTAAATTACCAAATGGGAGTAGAAAAACCTAATTTGTCGAACCTGTCCGTCCGTCCGTCCGTCCGTATGGATGTATGTATGTCCCAGCCGGAACTACTAATCGCAGAGACACCAATTTTTGGATTTAGAGAATTGACAACGACAGATTTTGATGGGCCGACCGGCATGGCACCAACTTGAAAATTCAAGATGGCTGCCATACAAAAAAAACATAAAATTGCATTTTTCTCAAAAACGGCTCTAACGATTTTCTTTAAAATTTCAGTGTGGTCATTGCTTAAATTGTCGCGAAGAAAATTTGTTATGACAATACTCTTCTCAACCTGCGTCTATGAGTTGCCATATGAAAGAAAAAAACGATTGTGATTATCTCGGAAATGGCTGGGTTGACAAAAAAAAAATGTTCTACAATATTACGCGCAATATTAATTTCTACAAAAATTTTAAGAATACTTTACATTTTTTTTTACTTAAAGTACCGTTTACACGATCTCAAAATTTTCATCGAAAATATTAAAAAGACCCATAAAAACGCAATTTTGTAAAACTTTTTTTAGGTTCACAAGAAAGAAAAAATTATAAACTTCTTTGCACTATAATTTGTTTTTCACTATTTTGAGAATTCAAGATGGCTTCCAAAGAGGAGAAAACTTCAAATGCGATTTTCTCAAAATCGGCTCGAGCGATTTTTTTTTTAATTTTTAGTAACGTAGTTGCTTGATACATTCTTACCAAATTTAGGTATGGCAACATTTTTGCTAATCTGCGTCTATGAGTTGCGATATGAAAAAAATAAACAATTGTGATTTTCTCAGAAGTGAAAGCGTTGACAAAAAAGATATGTTCTACAATATTATACGTAACATCAAATTCTATTTAAAAATTAAATAAAATTTTTGAAAATAAAAACATAAAGTGCCATTTACATGATATCAAAAATTGAAATTAAAAGGCTACAAAAACCCATCAGAACGCAAAAAACTTTTATGTTTCTTAACTTTATCAGAAAAAACTTTTTTATCACTATAATTCATAGTGAAACATTTTTCAAATTTTAGAAAATTCAAGATGGCTTCCGAACAGCTGAAAGTTTCAAATGAGATTTTCTCAAAAATGGCTCCTACGATTTTCTTTATTTTTTCTGCATAATCGTCATTATAATACTGCTATGTAACAACAATAACCATTGCCTCACAATTTACTTTGTTTTGGGGGCTACCATACAAGAGAAAAAAATAATTTAAAATTTCTCGGCAGAGAAAGGGTTAACTAAAAAATAATGTTGTACAATTGAAAAGCTTTTATATATACCAACATAAATGAATCATTACTTTTTTCAAAAAAGTATTATAAAGTATAGCCACCATACAAAGTGACAAATTTTCATACAAAAAATTATTGTAATATTTTTGGTAGCAAAACGTCTAATACCCATAAATAAACCTAAATAACAATTCGCTCAATCAATTGCTATACAACAACAATAAGCATTGCCTCTTAATACTCTTTGTTTTGGGGGTTGCCATACAAGAGAAAACAATATTTTAAGTTTTCCCGGCAGAGAACGGGTTAACTAAAAAATAATGTTCTACAATTGAAAAGCTCTTATATATACCTACATACATTAGTCATTACTTTTTTCAAATAAATATTATAAGGTGTAGCCACCATACAAAGTGACAAATTTTAATACAAAAATAATTGTAATATTCTTGGTACTAAAACGCCTAATATAAAATACTAGGCTACGAGTCTTAAAATCTAGTAAGTTGTACCCATATAAAAATCAATCATAACTTTCCAAAATATCAATGAAAAGTATAGGTACCCACCAAACAAAGTGTTAGTTTTGATACAAACGGGATCAATGATAAAACTGCAAAAAGACGATTGCTTAAAAAGATTAGCTTCATTACTTACACACAACTAAATGTTTTGTTTTGAAAATTGGCTATGACCTAAACATGACCGTATTTTGTGCTATAAAGTCATGTGCAGTCCACTGTAATTTTTTTTTTTTTTTATGCCAGCTTAAATGAAATACTACTTTCAATGAAGCAATACAAGTAATAAACTTCGGTGATTTTTGTGCAACTGATGTGAAGAACAAAAATTACAAATTACACATTCTTACAATTTTTTATATTTTTGTGCTGGAAGATTTTGGGAGAACGAAATCATAAACACCCCCTTTTTTTCTTCCGATATGATAGTGAAGCTAATCATGAAGCACTATATGCAGTAACATTTTTGTGCATATTTGTTAAGGATGTGAAAAAGAAACCTTAAAAAATATGCACAAAAATGTTACTGCATTGTTATTGCAAAAATGTTACTGCAAAAATATTATTGCATATACTTAATGCTTCATTACTAGCTTCACTATCATATCAGAAGAAAAAAGGGGGTGTTTATGATTTCGTTCTCCCACAATCTTCCAGCTCAAAAATATTGAAATCTGTAAAGGGGCTGTCCATATATTACGTCATTCGCATTAGGGGGGGGGGGGGGAGTCTGGTCTGCGGATGATGGCAAATGATATACGAGTACTAAAAGTGACGTACGTCGTTCTTGTAAATACCAATTTCTACAAAATATACAAAATGTTATGTAAGTAGTAAAACAATATTAATTATTAAGCTCATCCATTATTACAGCAAGAGGGGGCCCACAATCTTCCAGCACAAACATATTGAAATCTGTTAAGTATGATCTGCAATGCTGATTTGTAATGTTAGTTTATTAGTTTGCTACATTTTTTGCATAATAATTTTTTGACTTTTTTGTATAGATTTATTTTTAAGGTTTTGTTGTTGTTTTTTTTTTATACTTAAATGTTATTTATTACTCGTATTCCTTGACTTATAGGTTGGTATGAGGCTGACCACCCAAACTGTAAAAAATGGTTCACTTTGCCAATGTCACCCCTGTTTCAGGGAATGTCGGCAAGAGTTGCAGGGCTTATCTTCATTTGAGGTTTGGATTTTATTTGTAAGTACACAATCAGTATTTGTAAGCGCAAACTACGCGTGTTTGTTTGTGGGCATACATCTGAGAGCTTTGAATGAATATATCCTTCCAACTTAGATTATAGATGAAACTTTGAAAGTTTTTTTTTTCACAACCTTAAAAAATATGCACAAAAATGTTATTGCATATAATGCTTCATTATAAGCTTCACTATCATTTCAGAAAAAAAAGGGGGTGTGTATGATTTTGTTCTCCCACAATCTTTCAGCACAAAAATAAAACATCGGGGTGGTATGAATATATTTTTTTATGTGAATTGTTCACATACCAGCCGGTTGAATAAAAAAAAAAACTTAGAAATGAATAAATATACTAAAATTACCTTTAAAATAAAATCCATACAATTCGGGAAACGTTGTTGTGAGACAACATTCCACAGCTGTCAGGCTGGCACCTGTCAGGCTGTCTTCACATCGGTGTTGATTTGTCATTTTGTAGAATTCCGATTACATTTTTTTGTTTATCTATTTTGTCTCAGTGATTAAGTTACAATGGACATTGTTGTGAAGCTTGAGAAGGAGCCGGGCTCGGAGTTTATGGATGCACAACTAGTGCACTCAGATGAACAAATAGACATTGAAGAGAGCGATGTGAAGCAAGAGAGACTGGATATTAAGAAAGAATGGGAAGCCGAGAACTCTGTAGCGGATAATGTGAGCCGTGTAGTTCTAACCTCTGCTACCGCGATAAAATGTTGGTAAAATAAATACTTCTGATAAAAACCACAGCTTTTGTTAAACACAGCAATCTATTATTTAACAAAAACGTCGGCGGATAAGAAAGGTGCCATTGGACCATGGTCTAACCCGAAAACCGCAAACACTATTTTTAACTAACACTGAGCATGAAAGTGGAAGTGTTAACCGTTTTAGTGCCATCGTTTTTTACTCATGTAAAAACCTTTTTTACTCATGTAAAAAAGAAAATCTAAATCTAAGTTGCAAAGATATGTATCATTTGAGATTCATATTAAATGCATTCCCACAAGCAGACACGCATAATTTCGCGCTCACACATGCCGCATGTTGACCTACAGTATAAAAAAACCCAATCTCAAATGAACATAAGCCCTGCAACTCTTGCTGACCTTCCCTGAAACAGGGGTGACTTTGGCAAAGTGAACCATTTTTTACAGTATGGGTGGTCAGCCTCATACCAACCTATAAGTCAAGGAATAATTTACTAACTTTTCATTAAAACTTACTCATGTAGGTACAAACTTAAAATTGCTGACGATATCTTTGTCCTTGATGGCATTTACTTACCGCAGTTTTAAAAAACATATCTCTTCAAAAATAGTCCGATTCTAATAATGTATTCCGGGGTTCCTTCATCAAAACTTGTACAAGGGTTATAAAATACAAAGAAAATTATGGATTTAATATATATTGTAAAAAAAAATCATAGCAAAACTGATCTGAAAGTGAAGGTTTTAAACTTTATTTAAGAGGGGATCTGCCAAAAATTCTTTTGAGTTGAGAAGAAGAAGAAGTGCTTAAGTTGATAAAATGTCTCGTAAAAGGGGCCGTCCATAAATTACGTCATCGATTTTGGTCGATTTTTGACCCCCTCCCCCCCCTACAATCATCCTATAGTCATTATCTAATGACCCCCCTCCCCCTCTTGCTGTAATGATGGATGAGCTTAATAATTAATAATGTTATATTACTTACATAATATTTTGTATCTAATCTAATCTAATCTAATCTAAGCTGCAAAGATATATATCATTTAAGATTTATACTAAATGCATTCCCACAAGCAGATATGTATAATTTCGCGCTAACACATGCCGCATGTGGACCTACAATATAAAAACCCAATCTCAAATGAACATAAGCCTTGCAACTCTTGCCGTCCTTCCCTGAAACAGGGGTGACATTGGCAAAGTGAACCAATTTTTATATTATGGGTGGTCAGCCGCATAACAACCTATAAGTCAAGGAACATACATGACAAAATACATTTTTTAAAATCAAAGAATAAAAATAACAATATATACATGGACATAAAAAACTAAATCATAAAAACCAAATTCACTTTAACAAACCCTAGCCGCCAACATCACAGATCAACCGCCATTTCTTTCTATCCTTGCATACTTCTTTCATTTCCTCCAGAGTCATAACCTTCTTCATACAAGCTCTTCTTTTATTATGACTCTGGATATTCCATTCATTCGCAATTTCGGATATTTGGTCCATCCATACCTTTCTCGGTCTTCCTCTACCACGACATCCATCTATTCTACCAACATATACTTTCTTCGTCAGTCTTTCCTCATTCATTCTCTCCATATGCCCAAACCATCTTAACAAACTTCTTTTAATCTTCACTTTCACACTTTCTTTTGCACCACATTATTTTCTTACAAAATCATTCCTCACCCTGTCACTCCGTTTTTTCCCAATCATACTTCTTAGAAAGTCCATTTCAACAGTATGGACTTTACTAATTTCACTTTCATTCACCGTCCAGGCCTCGCTTCCATACATCAAGGTGGGTAAAAGTATGCCACTGCGTACCGCCAATCGAGCATTTTTAGAAATGTTTTGATTTTTGGCGATACAAGCTGTGGCACCCAGTACACACCTGCCCTTCATTACTCTTCTTTCAAGTTCACCTGTCATTCTTCCATCTTTCTCAAACTTACTTCCCAAGTATACAAACTCATTTACCACATCAACATTCATTCCGTTTATTCTAAATTCGTAGTTCGTATTTTCTTCATTTCTTTCAAAAATCAAAACTTTCGTCTTACTTGCATTCAATTTCAAATAATTACCTAGCAGAGCTTCGTTCAATCTAGAGAGCATCGTTTGCAATTCTACTGCTGAGTCCGATACAAGAACAGCATCATCCGCATACAGTAGAACACTCACTTTGCCCTCTCCTATCATTAATCCACAATCATCAAGTCTAGCATCTCGAACACACTTGTCCATGACTATGTTAAATAGCCATGGGCTCATCACACATCCTTGCCTTACACCCTTAAAAACTTCAAACCATTCACTATACTCATCATCAATACGAACACATGCTGTACTATTTTCATAGTTTGCATGCACCGCACCTAGGAGAGCCCCATTCACTCCGTATGCTTTCAAAACATCCCATAACATACCTCTGTCTACTGAGTCAAAAGCCTTTTCCAGATCTACAAAGGCCGTGAACAGCTTCCGCCTCACCGACAATTGTTTTTCAACAAGTTGTCGTAGAGTAAAAATCTGATCAACACAGCCTCTACCGGCCATAAAGCCGGACTGTATATCGGAAATCCTTTCACTAGTAGTCAGAATCACATTTTTTATAATCACCTTACAGAAGACTTTTCCTGGTATACTGAGTAGACTGATTGGTCTGAAGTTCTGACAGTCTTTTTTGTCCCCTTTACCTTTGTAAATGGGAACAATGACTGCCTTCCTCCAATCCATCGGTACTACTCCTGCATTCACACAAAGCTTACATAATTCGTACATCCAATCTATCACGCATTCACCTCCTGCTTTCAACATTTCACCATTTATTCCATCAAACCCAGCAGACTTTCCATTCTTCAAACATTCAATAGATACTTTTATTTCTTCTTTCAAAATCCTAAATTCATTCTCTTCTGTCATTTTTCTAAACAAAATTCTTTCGCCCCGACCAAAAATCCCTTCAAAATATTCTTTCCATCTCTTACATACTTCATCCTTCTCCCATACCATCTCACCTCACGTATATTTTGTAGAAATTGGTATTTACAAGAACGACTCACTTTTGGTACTCGGAAATCATTTGCCATCATCCGCAGACCAGACTCTCCCCCCTCAATGCGAATGACGTAATATATGGACAGCCCCAAAGTAAAATTAAACTATGACACCAACTTGTGCAGGAATATAATCAAAGATTCTGCATAACATTTCTAACTCTTACATATAAAAAAAAAATACAAATAAAAAAAAACAAATTTCTAAGGAAAGCACTTTTTGTGAACAGTTCTTTTCCTACACTGACATATATTGTAAACCGATCTCTCTCAAGGAAATATTTTTGTCTCTGTCACACAATTCTGAGCCGGGTTGCTTCTGAATCAGAAAAAAAAAATAAAAACAAAAGGAAATTTATTTTTCTTATAAATTTTATTATTAATACCAATTAATTAAAGTTTAAAATTGTTATCTATATTGGAAACCAAAAGTTTTAAAATTGTCATCTAAATTGTAAACCAAAACTGTTCGGACTTTATTAGCAGGTCCGAACATTTTTGAATTTGGAACTTTCTTCTACTGCTATCCTTAGCAATTAATAAAAAAATATTTGTTTGCCAAGACTTGAACTAAAAGAATAAGTTTAAGTACTTGCCGAATACAAAAAATCTAAATTCAAAAATGTTCAAACCTCATTAGCGTTATTGAAACATCGCAAGTTCGAATCCTGTCATGTCTAAACTCCTATCGATGATAGCTTTGACCCTGGTATAACAGACGCTATTAGGTAGGTAGTTGTAAGTTTATAATTCATTCTAATCTAATGTTATATACATACATTGCAGATATACACTACATTTGGAATTCATATAATGTGTATGCCCACATACAGACGCGTATACGTAGGCGCTTACACATGCCGCATATGAATATACAACATAAAAACTCATAATCTCAAATGAACATGTGCCCTGCAATTCTTGTCGACTTTACCTGAAATAGGGGTGACATTGGCAAAATAAAAACATATTTTACAGCATGGGTGGTCAGCCACATGCCAACTAAGTAAAGGAAAAAAAAATCCTTTGAGTGGAGACCCTGTAAAAGTGCCCGCGCGGATTTACACACATGCTTACAAAGTCCGAAATAGGGGCAAAAGTGACGTTTTGGTTAAAAATTTGTTATGAATGCTATCTTACTTAAAAACTTCCACTCTTTTTAATGCACTCACTTCCATGGATCTACGATGACCTTTTGTGTTGTTTATGCCCAAGCAAAAAAACGGGTTTCGAAGTATGGTTTTGGTAAAACCGACAAGATTTTGGCCTTTTTTTGTCCTAAAGGCGCTTGTGACATAAAAAAATCGTAAAACCACATAAATGGAAATGCCAATAAATGCCTTTATTTTTTTTTATTTAAGAGCGGTTTTGATTTTTACGAGATACAAAATAAAAAAGTTATGCCCATTTTTCTGAAATCTCAAACTTTAAACTGCAGTTTCTTTAACTTTTAAGAATTGGAGTATTCACACAGTGAAAAATGATTTTTATACACGCACACACGCACAAGACAAAAGGTACAAATTTCGACGGCGATACCCATACGACCTATCGCCAGAACAACGACGTTATAATTTTTGGAAACCTTCAATCTGTAAATTATACATTTCTTTATTTTATTCTGACGGTAACAGATTTAAAAAAAAAGTAAACATAATGGACATTTAAAACCCAGAACACCGTTTTGGACGTATTCGCTCTGTGGGGTCTTAATTTAATTTAATTTTTATTTTATTTTTCTTTATTTACGGCGGTATGCCAATTTCACAAAAAATATAAATATACATACTTACATGTTAGAGTTACAATCGACAGTATAAAACAATGAGTATAAATAGTAATGGAACTACAAAAAAATAATATATATATATAGAAAAAATTATGTTAATTATACATGTAAGAGAAAATAAGAAAAGAAAAAAGTACAATAAAACTTAAAAGTAAACAAAAGATATGAGAAAATAAAATCAAAAATTCAAGGAACAATGAAACACAGCTTACAATATTTTTATGTAGGAGATAATAAAATATACCCATATAAATATATATACATACATACTCATAAGAATGAGTTATTTTTATAAAGTATAAGTGCAACCAAATTCCTTCAAACAATACATTGTGCAAGCTCATTCACAAATTTCAATCTCAAAGCAGACCTGAATGAATCAAGAGACATAGCAAATACATCTATATCATTATTTGATAAGTACTTGTTGGCTAACTCATGAAGTCTGTGAATTACTGTATTTTTGACATAATTTGTTGTTACAAGCTTTTGGTGGAATAATTCACAGCTTCTACTATTGTGGCGAGGTACATGCAGACAGTGCCGGTTTTAGCACTACCAGCGCCCTGGGCGAGATTTTTAAAGGCGCCCCCCCCCCCCGATATTCGCCATTCGAAAATTCAAATTCATACGAAAATAAATTGCACAGAATCTGCACTCGACTTTCTTGCATAAATTAACCCACTGTATGACGTATGTAAAGCTAGAATCATCTACCAGCTTATGCCGTTTTAATAAAAATATAATATATCAATAATAAATCAATTTTATTCCACCGCGGTGTGTACCTGCATACTCGTACAATATGGAAATAGCCATATAAATTCTTAAGTGAATAAAAAATATTTGGATAATTTATTTGGTGAGCGCCGTTTTGTGTGAATCACACCTCAAGAGCCCTCTACGAGGTTGGTCTTCTCTGGAAAAAGCGCCAATTACGCAAGAAAGATCCTTGACGTTGGTATAAAGCTGACCACTTATAGTGTAAAAAAAAATCACTTTGTCAATGTCATCCCTGTTTCAAGGAAGGTCGGCAAGAGTTGCAGGTTTTATGTTCATTTGAGATTTGGTTTTAATTTGTAAGTACACATTCAGCATTTTTAAGCGCGAACTTATACGTGTCTGTTTGTGGGCATGCATTTGATATGAGTTTTTAATGTTAATATATCTTTGCAAATTGGATTCTATAATCTAGAATCTAGATTATTATAGATGGTCATTGAACCCTTTTGTATGCAAACTAGGACTTTGTATGGTGAGTAAACTTTTTAGATATATTTTGAAAAAGTAACGACTGATTATTATTAGTACTTATAAAATTTTAAGAATCGCAGACTTTTTTCTAATTTTAACCCTTTGACTACCAAGAAAATTGCAAATACATTTTGTATGGAAATTTTTCACCTTGTATCGCGGCTATACTTCTGATTCTCTTTTTGGAAAAAATAATGATGGCAATATATAATTTATCATTATTTGCTTACATTTGTAGAAGATTATTTTTTTTATTAACCCTGTAACTGCCGAGAATTTTTCAATTTTTTTTTTCTTTTATATCGCAACTCCCTAAACCGAGATTATGATGAAGCAATGATTATAATCATTAGATAGCACTATTTTATAAAAGGATTCACAGAAAATTTGAGAAAAATCGTTGCAGCCGTTTTTGAGAAACTCGCATTTAAAATTTTCAACTCTTTGGAAACCATCTTGAATTTTCAAAAAAGTAAAAAAAAATGATTTCGAATAAAAGTAATAAACTATTTATTTCTATCAAATCTAAATCAAATTGAAATATTTTGCAATAGGTTTCTGATATATTTTCGATTTAAAATTTCAGGTCGTTTACACGGTGCTTTATTTTAATTTTTTCAAAAAAATTGTTTTGTAGTTATGTAGAAAATAATTTTGTTTATAATGTTGTACAACATTATATTTTTGTTGACCCCTTAACTTTCGAAAAAATCCTAATCGTTTGTTTTTTTCATATCGCAACCCATAGACACAGATTAGCAAGAGTGTTGCCATAACTAATTTATTAAGTTAAAAATTAATTAATGGCAACTCTAAAAATTAAAAAAAAAATCTTGGAGCCGTTTTTGAGAAAGGTGCAGTTTTATGTTTTTTTTGTATCGCAGCCATCTTGAATTTTCAAGTTGGTGTAATGCCGTGTTATTCATACTTAATATATGTCCAAAAAAGTTGATGTAGTCAAAATTTGGTATCTATAGGTCCAATACTTTGGAAAGTGACACACACACACACACACACACATACAGACGGACGTTTTTGAAAGATAGTGTTTTTTGGCATGTCCTGCACCAGGACAACTCATTTCCGTGAAAACCTCGAAAACAAATTTTCACACCAAATCAATACTTTCTTTATAGCCTTCAGCTATAGCAAGAAAGTAAAAAGGAATGTAGTAACGATTTATAAAAAAAATATATGACAATACAGTTGACAGCTAATCAAATGGTGGAAAATACAAACTTAGAGAGGGGATTTATGTCCAAAAAACTGTTTTGAAAAATAATACATCCCCCTATAATATAAAATTCAACGGCCTCCCCATACAAAATAATTGTGCGTTAATGGATGACAAACTGAAGAACTCCTGAACAGATGCACGTCATATTCACAACAAATATTGTTCAGGACTTGGGATGTGCTTCCTCATCATTAATAGATTTTTATCCCCCTATAATATAAAATTCAACGGCCTCCCCATACAAAATAATTGTGCGTTATCCCCCTATAATATAAAATTCAACGGCCTCCCCATACAAAATAATTGTGCGTTAATGGATGACAAACTGAAGAACTCCTGAACAGATGCACGTCATATTCACAACAAATATTGTTCAGGACTTGGGATGTGCTTCCTCATCATTAATAGATTTTTAATTGTTGTTTTTTAAATAAATAAACATGATCAATCACAACACCTTTTTATGTAAAACCTATGCGAGAAACAAAACTCATTTTGACATTCGAATTTCAAATAAATTGCCAACACTTCAACATACGCTTCAAAGTTGCCACACAAGTCGATTCTTTTTCGTTTGAATTCCGTTGAGTACCTACCTATATTCTTTATTTATTTCAAAATTATACTTCAACCAGTTATAACATGTATTTTTTAGAAATAATGACGATCGATAAGGTCAACTTTTTATATGAAACCATACTTATTGCGGCATTTAATTTTTTTTAAGTATTATTATAATATACAATCTAAGTTGCATAGACGCATTAACATTTATAATTCATATTCAATGCACTACTCCACGGAGACACGAGTGAGTTTGCGCTTACAAATGCTGCATGTGTATTTACAAATAAAAATTTCAGCCTCTCATGACCATAAGCCCTGCAACTTTTGCTGACCATTTCAGAAACAGGGGACACATTTGTTAAGTGAACCCATTTATGCGATATGGGTGGTAAGCCTCATATTAACCCTTAAGTCAAGGAATTTGATTCAACAACGTTAAATTTAATTTATAATCTAAAGTTGCAAAAAAAGTTATTTGATGATTCAAATTGAATGCACGCCCACAAACTGGCAAATGTCATTTCACGTTAACATATAGTTGTGGCGCTTGATTTTTTATAAATATTATTAGAATATATAATCTAAGTTGCACAGATACAATAACTTTTATAATTCATATTCAATGCATGCCCCCCTGGAGACACGATCCCAGCCCCTCAGGTTGTCCCCCCACTTGATACTGCCGCCGCCCGCGATGGCGCCGGCGCCGTCACCTCCTGCCCGCGCTGCGCTTCCCGCACCATCCCCGACCGGTATGGGGTTTCACCTGTGGCGTTCCTTAAGAACGCCCTCCGGAGATCACTTCGAGTGTATAAGCAGGAGATGAAGAAGGAAAAGAAGGCCGCGTGGCGCGCGTTCATCACTGCTAGCACTAATCCGGACCCCTGGGGAGAGGCATACCGCATGGTAACGTCTAGCGTCACGCTGGGCGGGGTGCTTAGCGGAATCACTCTTCCTGGGGCGCGCGGCCACTCTGGCACACTCACGTCCACGTGCGAGGCCTTCCTCGACGCGCTCATCACCACGGACTGCCCGCTGATTGACAGCGAGCAAGATGCACAGATCCGTGCCGAGGCTGCGCGTCCATTGGATAGCGCAGAGTCGTCTCTACCCACCTTCAGTGAGATAGATGCGATTGTAAAATCACTTGCTCCGCGGAAAGCCCCTGGACTAGATAGAATCAATAATTCTATGGTCAAGGTGGCGTGGGCCGTAGCCCCACACGACATTAAAGCCATTTTCGCCGCGTGCATCCAGCAAGGAGTCTTCCCGCGCTGTTGGAAGGTCGGCCTCCTCAAGGTACTCCGCAAAACCACCGCGAAACCACCGACGGACCCTAAAGCATATCGCCCCATAACCCTTCTCCCAGTCCTTGGGAAGATACTCGAAAAGCTCATCGCTAATCGAGTTGAATCCCACCTCACCACTTCCGGAATGTCAATTTCCGCCCGCCAGTATGGCTTCCGGCCTGGCCTCTCTACGGAGGACGCCATCCGGTCGGCCATGGAGGCGGTCAGGGAATCGACTTCCAAGTACGTACTGGCGGTTCTCCTGGACATTTCAGGCGCTTTCGATAGCGCCTGGTGGCCCATGATCTTGGCGAAGCTCAGGCGTCGTAATATTCCGGCTAATATATACGACTGCATAGCTTCGTACTTCTCCGCGCGACGCGTTACGATGGACGCGGGCCCCACCCTTATTGAGAGGGATGTATCCAGGGGATGCCCCCAGGGCTCAGTCCTCGGGCCCCTCCTCTGGAACATCCTGTTTGATGACCTTCTCTCTCTCCCTCTCCCCCAGGGCTGCGAGGTGCGTGCTTACGCGGACGATGCGCTTCTCACTGTGGAGGCGGGATCACGTGCTGAGATGGAATCTCTATCTCAGTCAGCCCTCCGCGCCATAGCAGACTGGGGGGTTAATAATAAGCTCTCCTTTGCTCCCCACAAGACCGAAGCTATCCTCCTCAAGGGTAAGCTAGACGTCGGTAGACCCCCAAAAATAATGTTCCTAGACACACGCGTAAAATTCTCGCGGACCGTAGTATACCTGGGCGTTTCCCTGAACGCCAACTTCCCCTTCGTTGAGCACGCGAAAGCCATCACCCAGAAGGCGAATAGCGCATTCGGGAAGATGGCTCGACTATCGAACACGTCGTGGGGCCTGCGGGGTCGTGCACTCCGCATCCTCTATGACTCGGTCTTCCTCGGCACCGCCGCTTATGCGGCGTCATGCTGGGCGGACAAGTGTCGGCGTGGAAATGCACGACGCGCGGCGCTTTCCGGTCAGAGGAGTTCGTTGCTCCTCCTGACAAAAGCGTACCGATCCACCGCGACGGACTCGCTCCCGGCCCTAGCCGGGGTGCTCCCCCTCGACCTCGAGCTCCAGTACCGCGCCGCTATCGGTTCTCTCAGGCGAGGCCTCCCGGCCAAGCTTGAACATCAGGTGATCCCGCCGCCGCCGGATGGACGCCTGACGCAGCGTGTCAGGGACTCGGTTCGCGACGCTATATACGCACAGTGGCAAAGGTACTGGGACGTCACATCGTGTGACAAGGTCATCTACTCCTTTTTTCCGTCGATCAGGGAGCGCATGGCTGCGCGGTGGCTCGTCCCGGACCACTTCACCAGCCAGTTCCTCACTGGTCACGGGAAATTTGCGCACTACCTTTTAGAACGGGGCGTCATCTCTCAGGGTGGAGGGGAGTGTTTGTGCGGACCCATTGCCCAGGACGTGCGGCACGTCCTGTGGGATTGCCCTCTGCTGCACTCTCAACGAGAGCTCCTCATCGACGCAGTCCGGCCGGCCGGTTCCGGACCGGTCGGCTACGCGGACCTCGTTGCCAGTAGAGCCAACTACCTTGCATTCCGCCGCTTCTGCCAGTCCTGGCACGAGTTCGCAGCCGCGGGCTCAAGACTGGGCAGAGGTGACCATTAGCCCTCAGTCAGTCCTCGCGACACCCATACATATTGACGTATGTACACCCATAACTTACTGCGCTCAGCGCGGATGGCAACTCGTTCGATACACGTCAATGAAGGGCTCCCGTCAGGCACATTAGCTTCAGTAACCTCGACGTTCTGGGGAGGGTGGGACTTCTTAGAGTCATGCGTTAGCCCCTGATTTGAGGATCCTCTTTTTCCTTTCTTGAGTAGAGTAACTTTAGCTGATTAACTTCAACGGGAAGGCCTTCCGCCGCCAAAAAAACATTGCAAGTGAAGTATCACCAAGTGAAGCGACTCCGCATGAGTTGTATGAACTTGGTGGGAGGAGGTGGGTAAAGTGCCCCCTGGAGACACGAGTGGGTTCGCACTTATAAATGCTGCATGTGAACTTACAAATTAAAATTAAGGCCTCTAATGAACATAAGCCCTGCAACTTTTGCCAACCTTTTCAAAAACAGGGGAAACATTTGTCAAGTGAACCATTTTTTGCGATCTGGGTATTCAAGCTCATACTTCCCTATCCGTCAAGGATTTGAGTTTAAAAATCCTTCAACAACGTTAAATTTAATTTATAATCTCAAGTTGCAAAAAAAGTTATTTGATGATTCAAATTGAATGCACGCCCACAAACTGGCAAATGTCATTTCACGCTAACCTATAGTTGTGGCGCTTGATTTTTTTTAAATATTTAGAATATATAATCTAAGTTGCACAGATACAATAACTTTTATGATTCATATTCAATGCATGTCCCCCTGGAGACACGAGTGGGTTCGCACTTATAAATGCTGTATGTGAACTTACAAATTCAAATTAAGGCCTGTAATGAACATGAGCCCTGCAACTTTTGCCACCCTTTTCAAAAACAGGGGAAACATTTTTCAAATGAACCATTTTTTGCAATATGGGTAGGTATTCAGGCTCATACTAACCTATAAGTCAAGGAATTTCTAATCTAATCTAAGCTGCAAGGATATATATCATTTAAGATTTATATTCAATGCATTCCCACAAGCAGACATGTATAATTTCGCGCTGGCACATGCCGCATGTGGACCTACATTATAAAAACCCAATCTCAAATGAACATAAGCCCTGCAACTCTTGCCATCCTTCCCTGAAACAGGGGTGAAATTGGAAAAGTGAAACATTTTTCACAGTATGGGTGGTCAGCCGCATACCAACCTATAAGTCAAGGATTTGAGTTTGAAAAATCCTTAAACAACGTTAATCTTAATTTATAATCTAAAGTTGCAAAAAACTTATTTGATGATTCAAATTAAATGCACACCCATAAGCTGGCAAATGTCATTTCACGTTAACATATAATTGTGGCACTTGATGTTTTTAATATTAGAATATAAATCTAAGTTGCATAGATACATTTTATAATTCATATTCAATGCATGCTTCCATGGAGACACGAGTGAGTCCCGCTTAGAAATGCTGCATGTGAACTTACAAATTAAAATGAAGGCCTCTAATGCACATAAGCTCTGCAACTTTTGCCGACCTTTTCAGAAACAGGGGGAACATTAGTTAAGTGAACCCATTTATGCGATATGGGTGGTAAGCCTCATACTAACCCTTAAGTCAAGGAATTTGATTCAACAACGTTAAATTTAATTTATAATCTAAAGTTGCAAAAAAAGTTATTTGATGATTCAAATTGAATGCACACCCACAAGCTGGCAAATGTCTTTTCACGCTAACATATAATTGTGGCACTTGATGTTTTTAATTTTAGAATATAAATCTAAGTTGCATACATACATTTTATAATTCATATTGAATGGATGCCCCCAAGCAGACATGAGTGAGTTTGCGCTTACAAACGCTGCATGTGTAATTATTACAAATAAAAATTTCAGCCTCTCTTGACCATAAGCCTTGCAATTTTGCCGAACTTTTCAGGAACAGAGAAACATTCGTTCAGTGAACATTTTTTTAGGTATGGGAGGTCAGCCTCATACCTCATGCTTCATACAAGAATCTCAGAACATGAAAGAACTAAATAACCCTTTTACCGCAATTTTTTTTCAAATTACTTCTTAAAGCATTTAATTACTATGAAGGAGGTGTGAGGAAAAATTATTGCGAAGCCAGACTCACTCTGCCCGAAGGGCCTAGCAGACAACCGTGCGCAGCACGGTCAGTCTGCTAGTTCTTTAATAAATTTCATCAAAAATAAAAAATGGACAAAAATGAAAATTTGACGAAAGTACAAAAAATTAAACTATAAAAAAATGTACGAATGTAGAATAATTTGAAATTCAATATTTAGAAAGCACAAATTAAAAAAAATAATGGAAAAGACAGAAAAAGTCTTACTAATCTAATCTAATCTAATCTAAGCTGCAAAGATATATATCATTTAAGTTTTATATTAAATGCATTCCCACAAGCAGATATGTATAATTTCGCGCTAACACATGCCGCATGTGGACCTACAATATAAAAACCCAATCTCAAATGAACATAAGCCTTGCAACTCTTGCCGTCCTTCCCTGAAACAGAGGTGACATTGGCAAAGTGAACCAATTTTTACATTATGGGTGGTCAGCCGCATAACAACCTATAAGTCAAGGAACATACATGACAAATTACATTTTTTAAAAACAATAAATCACAATATATACATGGACATAAAAACTAAATCATAAAACCAATTTTACTTTAACAAACCTCAGCCGCCAACATCACAGATCAACCGCCATTTCTTTCTATCCTTACATACTTCTTTCATTTCCTCCAGAGTCATAACCTTCTTCATACAAGCTCTTCTTTTATTATGACTCTGGATATTCCATTCATTCGCAATTTCGGATATATACAACATAAAAATTAAAAAAAAATATTAAATAAAAAATATGAATCTAAAATTAAAAAAGAAAACAAAAACGAAAACGAAAAAAAAGTCTAGACAGAAAAGTATTAACTTAAAAAATAAAAATATAATAGGAATGTAAAAAAAGAAAATAAGAAATATGAAAAAGAACTAAACATAGAAAGAATTTATTAGTTTGCATGCATTCAAAAATGAAAAAAAAAACTTCAAAAGACAATAAAAAATTACACATGTAAAAATTAAAAACTATTACATAGAACAAACCATGAAATCAAAAACTGAAAAAAACATATTAAAAAATAATTAAACAAAAATTTGAAAAACTTGAATGACAGAAAAAAATAACGCATATAAAATTTAAAAACTTTTACATAAAACAAACCATGAAATCAAAAACTGAAAAACATAGAATAACAGAAAAAATTTAAAATATAAAATTTGAAAAAAATAGAAAATGGAAAGAATATCAAATTTAAAAACGTGTACATTTATATAAAAAAAAACAACAATTTACGAATAACTGATTTCCATACAAAAGTCAGCTGCCAGTTTTAATGCCACAAAAACTTCAAAATTACCAAAAAATATAAAAGGGCGCCTGCGGCGCCCCTTCATACCTGGCGCCCTGGGCGGTCGCCCGACCGCGCCCAACCCTAACGCCGGTCCTGCATGCAGATATATTTGCTCAAGCAATTCAGGGCTGTCGACAAGTGAATTAAAATTTTTATATAAAAATAGGTCGTGCAAAATAGGTCTGTGCTTAAGTGTTAACAGATTTGTTGAATATAGTAAGAAGTTATAGTTAGTTGAATTACATTGATTACCTAATTTATAATTCTTCTTCTTCTTCGTGTCAGCTTCACACCGTATTGGCCCAGTAACGAGCAATGTCTACAGCTCTTTGGTTTCCCGCAAAGAGATCATCCATGGAGCAGCTTGTCGGACAGGAAGGACAACACCGCAGGTGCTCCATTGTTTGCTGAGCTCCACACTCACATAGTGTAGAGTCCTCCCGTCCCAGAAATCCCCAGGTCAGCATGTTGGCCCGGGCTCTTCCAACATTGGTCCTCAATCTGTTCATGGATTTCCACACGGGCCACTCGAGGTTCTTTCCTGGAGGTAGGCTCTCTGCAAGCTGCACAAAGCTTTCCGGGCATTCCTCCTTCCACATTTGCAATCTCTCCGCCACTGGATCCGAAGACAAGGGCTGCACGGAACTAAGGAAGCTGTGTCTCGACTTCAGGCGCTGCTGTGATGAAAAGCCACTTCCGTAAATGCAGTGCTGTGTGCACGTTAGAGCCTTCTGCCTCTCGACTCTCGAAGCCACCTTGCGTCTGATGT
The DNA here is from genome assembly GCA_951799405.1 of Agapetus fuscipes. NCBI lineage: Eukaryota > Metazoa > Arthropoda > Insecta > Trichoptera > Glossosomatidae > Agapetus > Agapetus fuscipes. Next base: position 11,553,265 of record OX637352.1, read on the forward strand.
GGGGTGGGGCTATGCCTGCAAGAGGATATAACTTCCCCGTGGGCGTTGGCTTGAGGCATCCTGATACAATACGGCAGGTATCATTCAGCGCGACATCAACATGCTTCGCATGTGCGGAGCGTTCCCATACCGGGGCTGCGTACTCTCCGGCTGAGAAACACAAAGCCATTGCAGTTACACGTATTACTTGTGGCTGCGCACCCCAGTTGGTGCCCACGAGCTTCCGGAGTAGATTATTTCGGGTAGCCACTTTCATTTTTGTGTTGTTGCAGTGGGCTCTATATGTGAGCGACCGGTCAAGGGTAACTCCCAGGTATTTGGGGTTATCGCTGGGAGGCAGCACTTGGTCTTCCCATCTGATTACTGGTTTCCTTGATGCAAACTTATTCTTTAGATGGAAGTAGGAGACCTGGGTTTTTGATGGGTTACGTTTAAGGTAGTTTTCTTTGTAGTATTTGGACAACAGGTTCAATCCTTTTTCTAAAGTATGGTCAACTTCATCAAACGATGTATTTTGAGTTGCCAGTCCGACATCGTCCGCATATATAAATGATTGTGTGCCTGATGGTAGTGGTTGGTCGTTTGTATATATATTAAACAGGATAGGGGCCAAAACGCTTCCTTGAGGCAGTCCATTCTTTTGTTTCCTCCATCTGCTTTTCGTATTCTGGAATTCAACATAAAATCTTCTGTTTTGCAGTAATGTTGCAATCATTTTTGTAAATTTGAGGTCGTTTGTCATGTTTTTCACTTTGGATATCAGTTTCCTGTGATTCACAGTATCATATGCCGCTGTAAGGTCCACAAAAACTATGCCGGTAATTTTATTGGATTGGTATCCATCCTCAATGTACTCTGTCAGATTAAGTATTTGTCCTGTGCAGGATTTTCCGGGCCTGAAGCCTGCCTGTTGTGTGATGAGCTTATTATCAATTACTGAGGTTAAGCGATTTAACAAGATGCGTTCGTATATCTTAAATAGGTGACAAAGTAAGGAGATTGGTCGGTAGCTTTTTGCATTGTCTGGATCTTATAATTTAGAAACCTTAAAAATTTGCGTTGCACGCGTTCGATCAAATTATCATATATTTGATAACCGAGAGACCAAATTTGCGAATTATATTCCAATTTGCTCCGAACAAGAGATGTGTACAGTAATTTAACGCTGTTTAAATTATTAAAATCCTTTACAGTGCGGCATACGAAGCCCAAAGTCTTCATGGCCTTGCTGGTGACGTCAGATATGTGAGCAGAAAAAGACAGTTCTGAATCAAAAATAACACCAAGATCTCTCATTTGGTCAACTGACTGCAAGGCATCGTTGAACAAATTGTAATCAAAAGGTATCTTAGACTTTTTTCTACCAAATCTCATAACTTTACACTTTTTAGCGTTCAAAAATAGTTTGTTTCTTGAACACCATTCAACAATTCTAGAGATGTTGTCTTGTAAAATATGACAATCAGACACCCCAGATATTTTTTTAAACACTTTCAAGTCATCAGCAAACAAAAGATATTGGACATCACGAAACTCATTCACTATATCATTTATAAAAATCAAAAAGAGAATAGGGCCAAAGTGGCTGCCTTGAGGGAGTCCGCTTGACGCATGATAAGGTAATGAAAAATAGTTTCCAATCTTAACCCTCAAAACACGCCCTTTTAGATAGCTAGAAATCCAGTGCCAAAAGTTATTACTGATTCCTAAAGCCGACAATTTATTTAACAATATTTTGTGAGAAACTTTGTCAAAGGCTTTTGAGAAATCAGTGTAAACACTGTCAACCTGAAAGCCTGCAGCAACATTATCAGCTATAAAACTTTCATAAATCGACAGATTTGTTACCGTGGATCGTCCAGTCATAAAACCATGTTGTTTAGGCGTAATATGCTTGCCAATTAGCGGTAAAATTTCCTCGAGTACCAAAGATTCAAACACTTTAGCTAATGCAGATTGAATGCAGATTGGCCTTTATTTGCTTACGTCGTGCTTATCGTCTCCTTTATGAATAGGTACAACATGACCATTTTTCCACACTTGTGGAAAGTGACCCTCGTTTAATGACCTGTTAAATATATGCATGAGAGGTCTTGCAATAGCAGGAGCACACCTTTTTAGAAAAAGAGGAGGTATTTCATCTGGTCCGGCACTCTTTTTTGTATCAATATTAGAAAGCCTTCTTAACACAGATTGGAAGGACAAAACACAATGGGTCAAATTCAATGGTGGGCTGTGGTACACCTCAGTGGCAATGACTGTGTTTGTGTCTACATCGTACACATCACCAAAATAACCAGAAAAGAGATTTGCAATATCTTGCTCATTGTCAGCCACTGATTTATGTGAAATAGTTATTTATGCCACTGCCTAGTAATGATAGTCTTTGTAACACGAGTGCTAGTTTGTGCCATGAGGCGCAGCCGAATGGCACAATAGACAGCAAGAGTGTTACAAAGACTAATTACGTGCAGTGGCATACAATACTTTTTCTACGACCATGAAATAAATAACAAAGTAGTAAATAATAGTCATTATAATGTACTCGTCCATTTGAAGTAATTAATACCCCACCTTTGTCAAACCGTGTAATTTATCATTCACCTCGATTATCTAATCTAATCTGCAAAGATATATTACATTTGGGATTCATTTTAAATTTATGCCCACAAGCAGACACATATATGGTTGCGCTTATACATGCCGCATATAAGGGTTAACATTCAAACCCAAAACTCAAATAAACATAAGCCCTGCAACCACTGAAGCAGGGGTGTCATTGGCAAAGTGAACCAAGTTTTTACAGCATAGATGGTCAACCTCATATCGACCTATTAGCCAAGTGACTGTTTAAGTTTGGTTTTTTTTGTGGTGCAAATATCTTGCATTATTTTCCTTTCAAGGCTTCTGTTTTCCTTCGAAAAAAGGAAAGCTATAATATATTTTGATAAGTAACATTGATGAATTATTACACTATTACCAATTTTTATTTGACTCTACGCATAAAATATATTCATTTTCATTTGAACAAAGATTGAACATAGTGGGGAGGAACTATCAATAAATTGAAAATATTCATGTAATGGCTGACGTTTAAACGTGGTTGCTATGGAAACGGCCAATAATAGTTTGTTATCGGTCGGTTAGAAGGATAGCCTCATACAAGGTTGATACTCGAAATTCAAAAATGGTTCCATTTCTGACAATGCGCATGCGCACATTTTCATTTCAACACCGTTACCAGTTGCGTAATGTAACATTACGCAACGGGTGTGGAAATGTATAGCATTGTGATTGCGTTAGCCGTTTTGTAATTAGTAAATTACCAAATGGGAGTAGAAAAACATTTTTGTTGGGTAAAAATTATTGTCATCCTGACTCAGCATTCTTGTGAATTTCCAAAATGACTTTGAGTCCACAGTTACATCTTCAATCTTGCTAATGAAGTTCCTATAGCATTCAGTTGTTAATTTCTTGCAGACCGTTGGAGAACATTAAATAATCGGAGATCTCACCAGATGTTTTGAATTTTTTATGGGCAATTTTTTTATCAAAAATTGTTATCTTGAGCTCTCGAGAGAACCAACTAGGGAAATTTGATGGCTTGTATTCATTATATAGGATGAATTTATTTATTGTTTCGTTTATTATTTTGTAAAGACTGTCAACCATTAAGTCAATACTGTCACTTTGAGATGAACTCCATTTTTGATGGGATAAATGTAATATTGCATTCTCGTAGTCACCATTCTTGAAATTATACGAAAAAGAGGACTTTTTTTTTTGGTTGACCAGAGATGATGCCAGTTCGATCTCAAGAGGGGGGTGGTAGCTATCTACGTTTACGACAGTATCAGTTGATTTCTCTACTTTGATTTGCTTCCGATCAGATAGAACTAAATCCAAAATTTTATCATGACTATTGAGAATGAGGTTGTGTTGCGACAGGTTCATAAAACTCATCGTCTCCAGCAGCTCCAATGTACCATTATTGTTGTCCAGGTTTAAAGGCATATCTTGGGTGTTCAAGGGCCATTGAATGTTAGGCAAATTAAAGTCACCGAAGATGATGAGTGTAGAACGGGGATGATTTTGTTGCAAAATTTCAAATTCATCACAAACGTGTCTAAATGATTCCGATCTTGATGCAGGAGGGATGGTAAACACAGCCGATAATAAACGAATCAGTTCCTGATTGCAATTTAATATAAATTTGTTCAACGCTTACATTTTGGACTTTTATTGCCTTAGCTGGTATTGATTTATTCACTGCTATCAATACACCACCACCTCTACTTTTTTCACTTGTCAATATGCTTCGGTCTTTTCTAAATAAATTATAATGCGGCAAGCCCAGTTCTGAATTTTTAATGCTCTTGTCCAGCCAGGTCTCTGTAAAAATATATACATGGTGGGGTGGGATAAAAGTGCTATATTTTGTCGCAAATGCGAGAGCTTGGATTTAATGCTGCGGACATTCTGGTAGTACATGTTGAGGGATTTCAGTTTTTTTTAAATGTTGACTATTGTCGGCGTTCCATTGATGAATTTAACCGTCAGGTTTACTTCACCCTTCTCCTTCCTCTTATCGACTTCTTCCCAAAGGGTTTTTTGGGTTTGTCTCTGAAGTTTGGTCAAGTCATTTTTCACTTTTATGTGAGGAGGCTTATTTCTCTGGTTTCTCAGAACGTGATAAGCGTCGTCGCGTTCCTTGAAAACGATTTTTATTGGTCTGACTTTGGTATGATGTCTGAGGCCCAGTCTTGATATTTTATCTACCCCATGAGATGAAATGGAGCTGTCATTAGAGATGCCGATAATTTTGTTTATGAGGCTGAAGACTTGAATGTTGTCAGCCGACTGCTGATCTTTTAGTGGGGTATCAGGATCCACTTCTGGGACTCCTAGCAGTACCTATCACATTCTTCGAACGTTTTTTACGTTCTTCAATTTCAGACAATGCATTATAAATATCAGTTTTATCATTAGTACTTGCACTTACATTTGCATTGTTGATTTGGTCATTCAATCGTTTGATTTCGGTATCTTTTTGCTGCAACTGCGTATCCAAGCTCACAATAATATTCAATGCCTTGCTGACAATCGCCATGAATTTATTCGAGATCGGCACTATTTTAGCGATATGCTCTCTGTTGAATTTATTGTTAGATTCCATCACTAGTTCAGTAAGTTCGTCAGCCGCTTGCTTGACCATGTCTATAATTTGGTTGGCACTCAACATACTTGATTGACTGAATTCGACTAGTCAAGAAGAAATATGTTAATTATATTATATTATATAGGACCAAATCTTTGCTCTCAGACAGATTGTTGAAAAACATTTGGCTGTGGGGAGGGTGGTCTACGCAGCCTTCGTGGATCTCGAGAGGGCCTTTGACTCGGTGGACAGATGTATGTTGTGGAATGTTCTCAGGAAGTACGGTGTGAATGACAACCTTCTGAATGTGATACGTGCCATCTATGAAAATAGTTTGGCATGTGTAAGAGTGGATGGGAGATACAGTGACTGGTTTTATGTATATAAGGGAGTGAGGCAAGGCTGCGTGATGAGTCCATGGTTGTTTAATATAATCATGGACAGTTGCATAAAAGAAGCTGGAATATCAGAGAGCGGAGTGAAAGTGGGTGAAACAAGAGTTGGAGTACTTCTTTATGCTGATGATGCTATAGTTTTAGCTGACTCGGCTGAGGAACTCCAGGCGATGTTAACCAAACTGAATGATGCGTTTTGTAAGAATAGCTTGAAAGTGAATGCGAATAAGACAAAAATATTAGTTTTTGACAGAAATGAAGTATGTGAGGAACTTGCAGTTAATTTGAATGGAATAAAAGTTGAAGTAGTGAATGAGTTTGACTATTTAGGAAGCAAGTTTGAGGCGAATGGTAAGATGACGAAAGAATTAGAGAAGCGTGCCAGCAAAGGAAGATGCGTGATAGGAGCGTTTGGTAGAATAGCGAAGAATAAAAGGATACCAAAGAAAATGAAAATGGTGGTACACAATTGTATATTGTTGCCGACCCTCATGTATGGAAGCGAGTCATGGACGGTGAATGAAAGAGAAGTAAATAAGGTATGCACCGTAGAAATGGCTCATTTGAGAAGTATGACAGGAAAAACACTGAAAGATAGAGTGAGAAACAAATGGGTTCTGAATGAATGCGGAGTAAAAGAAAGCGTGAAAGTGAAAGTTCAAAGAAGTGTGATGCGATGGTTTGGACATATTGAAAGGATGAATGAAGACCGACTGACTAAAAGAGTGTATAAAGGGAATGTAATAGGTAAGCGTGGAAGGGGAAGACCTAGAAAAGAATGGATTGATCAGATAAGTGAGATTGCGAATGAATGGAATTTACAGAGTGGAAACAAGAGAAGAGCATGCATGAAAAGAGTGATGAAATTAGATGAGATGAAAGAAGTATGCAGGGACAGAGTCAAGTGGAGGCACTTGTGTGGAGGTACCGGCCACCCCTAGAGGAATGGCGGCAGGATACAAGACAAGACAAGACAATATAATTTTGTGACAACCCTGTTTCTGTCAGCGGCTAGTAGATGCTTATTGGTTAAAACAAGTTAACGCGATTGGTTGCTATCACTGAGGTGCGGGCTGTGATTTTCGAATATGATCCTTAATGACTTTGATTTAAATATTTTTAATTGAGAAAAAAAACACTCAAACAGTACACATTGGACTCGCGCACAATTATGAATATAGTTTTGATCATGAGCTTCACAATAATCACTATGTTACATCAAAATAATAGTAAATTTAATGGCAATTTGGCTTTCTTCCTCCAGGTTTGAATATTCGTGTTATCTTTAGTTCGTGTTGTAACTAATGGATTACTTAATGTATTTTTGTTATAAACTCATTTATCCTGACTGGTTTATGTTCCCATAGAGAAAGCGTATAATGTTGTTATGCTAGAGAAGGAAGTAAGGAGATAATAATGCTCACTAAAAAAAAGATTAAAAACACTACTCAAATAAATAATAGCTTGAGTTCTGGGTTTTTTTAAAGAGTATAACATGTGCACCAATTTTTTCAACAAAGCCATGCTCCTCATCCCTGTGGGGCATTACTTGTGGAGGTTGCTTTGTACCAATACAGAGAGAACAATAATGATCTGCTTTGGTTTATTTACAGATGACAGTTCTGAGAGGGATCCAGTCAGGGTGGAACATGTGTGCCATGCCTGCAGCTACAAGGCCAGTCAAAACAAACTCTTGAGGATCCATCAGTTGTTCAGTTCTGAATGTGGATCCGTCCCCTGGACAAGCAAGAGCCACCATCACAGACACACAACCTCAGAGAGCGGGCCATCCACCTCAACAGATCAACAAAACATAAACACACATGATGATTGTAAACAAAGCTAAATGTACAAAGACATCTATTGCACAAAACTCTGATGTTTATTCTTGCAATGAATGTAGTTACAAATCAGTTAGGAGATCAAACTTGAAGAAACACACTCAAGTACAAAAACACAAGCTATGCTTACTTTGGGGAGTATTTATTGTAATTAGATTTTTAAAATTTATTTTTATTGTAATACTTTGTACATATTGATAAAAAACAATAAAGACCTTATGATTATGATTATGATTACACATTGGTTTAAAACGGTTTGTGTGTGATCCGTGTGATTATACAGCGAATCTGTCAAGTCATTTGAAAAGTCATAAACTAACACACACTGGTTTGAAACCATTTGCATGTAATCAGTGTGATTATAAGGCTAATCATATAGATACTTTGAATAGACATAAACTAACGCACACTGGACAAAAACCATTTGCTTGTGATCGGTGTGATTATAAGGCTACACAATTAGCTACTTTGAAAAAGCACAAACTAAGTCACACTAGACTTAAACCATTTGCTTGTGATCAGTGTGACTATAAGGCTACACAATTGTGTAATTTAAAAACACATAAACTAAGACACACTGGGTGCAAACCATTTGCGTTTAATAGTTGTGATTATAAAGCGAAGCGGTCAAATGATTTGAAAAGCCATAAACTAACTCACACTGAACACAAACCATTTGCTTGTGATCAGTGTGATTATAAGGCTACACGATTAGGTGATTTGAAAATACACAAACTAAGACACACTGAACTTAAACCATTTGCGTGTGATAGGTGTAAATATAAAGCCAAGCTTTCAAAGGATTTGAAAAGCCATAAACTAACTCACACTGAACACAAACCATTTGCTTGTGATCAGTGTGATTATAAGGCTACACGATTAAGTGATTTGAAAATACACAAACTAAGACACACTGGACACAAACCATTTGCTTGTGATCAGTGTGATTATAAGGCTACCCAATTAGGTAGTTTGAAAACACACAAACTAAGTCACACTAGACTTAAACCATTTGCTTGTGATCAGTGTGACTATAAGGCTAAACAATTGTGTAATTTAAAAACACATAAACTAAGACACACTGGGTGCAAACCATTTGCGTGTAATAGGTGTGATTATAAAGCGAAGCGGTCAAATGATTTGAAAAGCCATAAACTAACTCACACTGAACACAAACCATTTGCTTGTGATCAGTGTGATTATAAGGCTACACGATTAGGTTATTTGAAAATACACAAACTAAGACACACTGAACTTAAACCATTTGCGTGTGATAGGTGTAAATATAAAGCCAAGCTTTCAAAGGATTTGAAAAGCCATAAACTAACTCACACTGAACACAAACCATTTGCTTGTGATCAGTGTGATTATAAGGCTACACGATTAAGTGATTTGAAAATACACAAACTAAGACACACTGGACACAAACCATTTGCTTGTGATCAGTGTGATTATAAGGCTACACAATTAGGTAATTTGAAAACACACAAACTAAGACACACTGGACTTAAACCATTTGCGTGTAATATGTGTGATTATAAAGCCAAACGGTCAAATGATTTGAAAAGCCATAAACTAACGCACACTGGACAAAAACCATTTGCTTGTGATCAGTGTGATTATAAGGCTACACAGATAGGTACTTTGAAAAAGCATAAGCTTACACACACTGGACTTACTTTTGCTTGTGATCAGTGTGATTATAAAGCCAAGCTGTCAAAACATTTGAAAAGCCATAAACTTACTCACACTTGACACAAACTGTTTGCTTGCGATAGATGTAATTAAAAAGCCAAGCTTTCAAATGATTATAAGGCTACACATTTAGGTAATTTGAAAATACACAAACTAAGATACTGGGCGAAAGCCATTTGCCCACTCTCCGTGTGATTATAAAATAAATATATGTAAACAGTCAAAGGCTCTGAAAACACATAAACTAACGCACGCAAGTCACACAGTGGTCAATGGTATTGCAAAGTTTGACAATTTTCTTCTTTAAAAATGCAAAAGCATATTCACACTGGATTGAAAGTATATGTGTGTGATCATTTTGATTATAAATCTTAACACTCAGATCATTGGGAGGGCCCTTGAGGTGTGACACACACAAAAACGGCGCTCTTTTGTCATGTACAAAATAAAATAAATAAATCATCCTCATATAATATCATCATCATCATCTTCTAAAGGCAGTGCCTTGTTGTATCAGTCATCTGTCTCTGTCTGCTGCCATCCTCTTGAGATGCGAATAGGAGGAGACATCCATGAGCCGCTTCAAATCCTTGAAGTAAGAAGTTAAATATTTGAGATATATTTGTTATATATTTATTTGAAAAAACAGTAGATATATATATCTGGCTTATTTTTTAAAAATTACAAATGATAAGAGAGTGTTGTTTTTGTGTGTGTCACACCTCAAGGGCCCTCTCCGATCTCGGAGTTCTTCACTCCGGGTGGAAGTCTTCCACTTCACCGGACCTGCGACATGGCCGTCTCCAAAATTTGTACGAATGTGACGGCGCAGCTGAACCAAATTGACTGCTCCATCGCCCAAGGATCTGAGTGTCTGCCTCCTTACATCCATCTCAATAGGCGAAATCATGTCCGTCAGAAAAGGTGGAGCCAAGCCATTGATGGCTTTATATACCGTAGTTATCTAGAATACTGCTCACCCGTCTTGTCCCCTCATTACACGGTTCATATAGATCAGAGATGCCCAAACGGTCGATCGCCGAGGATAGCTAAAATTTTCAGTGATCGACCTTAAAACTGTCGTTTTTTGCAAAAAAAAAAAATATTTTAGTATCAGTATTATTTTTATTTCTTTTTGCAATGTTAGAGATTAAAAATTTAATACAGATTTGCCATTTTTCACTCAATCAAATTTTTATCTTTATAAATATTTATAAGTTATATTTGGTAGGCTTAACAGTTTAAATGTTGATATCCTATTCATTATTTTTTGCTAGGTCGATCTCCTATTCATAATTTTGTGCTATGTCGATCTCCTTAAGAAGAAGTATAGGCACCCCTGATACTTAGTGTTATATTTATATTATAATGAAAAATATAATATATATATAGAAATATATGTATATTATTATTTATTGATTTAAAAAAAAATGTAATTTGTCATGTATGTTCCTTGACTTATAGGTTGGTATGCGGCTGACCACCCATACTGTAAAAAAAATGGTTCACTTTGCCAATGTCACCCCTGTTTCAGGGAAGGACGGCAAGAGTTGCAGGGCTTATGTTCATTTGAGATTGGGTTTTTATATTGTAGGCCCACATGCGGCATGTGTTAGCGCGAAATTATACATGTCTGCTTGTGGGAACGCATTTAATATAAATCTTAAATGATATATATCTTTGCAGCTTAGATTAGATTAGATCCATGCGTTGCTCAGGCGCGTTGAGTCGTCTCTGGAATTCATGGCATGCTCCCTTCTTAGAATTTCTAGAGCTTCTCTATATCGCACGTTTAATAATAAAGAGAAATAACTCGAAAATTGGGAAAATCGAGATTTTGTAATAAAACGCAAGAACAATGCGAAAAGAATAGGTAGAATTCGACAGATTTTCAATTTGGACAAAGATGAGCGAGATAAAACATCGGTCGCCTCTTTAATTCTAAACGAGTCGCCCAGTTGTCTGTCAAAAAACGAAGCATTTAGAGATGCTTCAATCTTTGTTTAAAGTAGACGTGCGTTTTTGCGGCGTAAAGTTGAATATTCCTGTTTAAAATTAAAACGTAAGTATTGTATTCATATTTTTTTAATAATAAAATGCAATATTTCGATTTACTTCTATTTAATATTTACAATGTAGCATTTTCAAATGAATCATTTTTACTTATTTCAGTTTAGTTTTAAATTGTGTTGGTGGTTTAAGAAGTAACTCGAGTTGTTTCAGTTTATTTTTAAAATGCCATCGCTTTTTTTGTAACATTAAAACCTATTTCAGTTTATTATCAAAATGTGATAACAGTAGGATTAAACTTTTGTTTTTATTTCAGTTTATTATTAAAAGTGTAGTAAATTTAACTAATGTTATTGTGATTTATTGCATTTTCTGATTATGTAGGCGCTGCGCTGCGACAATGCAAAAATGTTTTCAAGAAGCCGAAAGATTTTAGGTCTACTAAATATTAATATCCCAGCCGTCGAACATGAGAAAGAATTACAGGCAGAAGAGATGGACATTGATTCATCTTTCAGATCCAACGTTTGTTTCCGAAGATACACTTGGTGAAGGCTGTAGGAGGTTTAACATAGTTCCGGCAACTTCAAGTCTTCAGATTCTGAGTCTGAAGTTGAGATTGAGCAAAGAGGTCGTAAACGAACCCGGCGTACACAAAATTGGAAACAAAAGAAGGGAAAACGATTGAGAAACCTTGGCGAAGAATATGTGTCTCTTTCTATGACTAAAAAAAATATGTCAAGCCGCTGTCTTAAAATACCATGTGGGGAGAAATGCCGCTTAAAACGCTCTCAAAACATAAACACTGAGGAAAGGTATGAAATATCCCGTAATTTCTGGAAATTAGGTGATTTAGGTGAGCAAAGAGCTTTTATTAATTCGTGCATGGGTGATCTGGTGCCCAAATATAAATATACAAATGCAGAAAAGCCAAGAGCTCCAAACCAAGCCTACTACTTAACCACAAAGAATGCCAGAACTAGAGTCTGCGAATTATTTTTCAAAAGCACTCTAGATGTGTCTGACCCATTGACTTACTAATATATAGACCGCGTGTCTCCTACAAAAGGAACATACAAATATGGACCCAACTCAACGAGGGTAAATTAACGAAAGTACAAGATTTATCACAAATAGGCATAAACTTGTAGTGCACAAATTTTTTTTTTTTGCATCTTCAGCCGTGCACTCTTGTGTTTAAAGCTTTATTGTTCATCTAATAGCTCGTTTAAACATTACGAGCGAGGTAAATATACTTTTGTCTCGCTCTGCCCACAGGATGAAACCAATGGATGCTACGAAATATTATTTTTGTGATAATGTAAAGCACCATACATAACATGATTTTTTCTTGTTATGGGTGTGAACAATAATATTAAATCACTTAAAAACCATACATGTATGTACAGACCTTTTACGAGAATAACGGTAAAACATGGCTCTTGCAAAAAATGGTTACCAGAGCCGATTCAGGGTAAGAATACATAATAAAACAAAAAAGATTTTAATATTTAATAATGAAAAATCAAAATATAAGTTGTATATGGTTACAGGACGAGTCAAATTTATTAATGTACAACCAATTTCGAAAACATGATTTCATTTTAATATTAAAAAAACAAATTTCCGTGACTTATAGGGTACCTATGAGGCTGACCACCCATATTGTAAAAAATGGTTCACTTTGCCAATGTCACCCCTGTTTCATTTAAGGCTAGGATTTTATTTATAAGCATTCAGCATTTGTAGGCGCGAACTAGGGCATGGAATACCGGAATAATTTTCATACCGGTATTGATACCGATATTGAAATTTCCAATACCGGTATACCGAAATTTCGGTATTTTTTCGGTATTTTATTAAATACTGCTAATTACTGGTTAAATGATGCCAAAAACGATAAGTAAGTCATTAAAGCAGTTTTCTAAGCTATTTGTCAAAAACACTCGAACTATTGATCAACTCAGTAAAAACCATTTATTGAGTTATTATAGTTAAGGTAATATTAAATAAAATACGTTATTGGATCCAAGAATTATTTAAGTTGTTTTAAAGGCACAAACATCACAATCACATTGGTATTAAAATCAGTCTTACTCTCTAATTATATGAAATCGTGCAACGAGAATTTCTTATATAGCGTACATAAGTTAAAACAAAATCAAATTGTTTTATTTTCTTAAATAAACCAAAATATAGGCGCAGGCGCAATTAACTTAAGTTTATTTTTCAGTCAGATCGCGTTTGTTGGAAAATCGTGCGAAGAAAACATAACGCGTCCAAACTTGCGTCGTTGAGAGATGATCTTATTTTGTTACATAATGTAACTTACAGCTGAAAATGCCCTTTCTGACTCAACGCTCGTCGGTGGAATGCTTAAGAGGTACTTGTAAGCTACGTCCAAAAATCTGCCTCTAGTACCTCCATTTTCATACAATGTCATTTCAATACGAATCAATGTTTGAATATTATCTTCTTCTTCCTCTCCGATCTGACCAACCTGGGATCTGTTTTGATTTGTGGTCATAGATTGAGGGAGGGGTGGAGCGTAGACCATAGTGCCCGGATGCCCAAAAAGAACCGTGCGAGAGGTTTAATACTAATCCAATGTATGAGAGAGAGAGAAAGATGTATGATATAGCGCTTACGTACTTACGTATCGTCTTGTGTTGTGTTCGAGCGTGCGCGCGTGCCGGTAGCAGTTAATTGTAGAAGTAAAACATTAGACGAACAACTGAAAGCGATATCATTAAATACCAACTAGATACTATTAAGCATGCAGAATTTTGCGTAGTTGATATTGTGATGATTTTTTCTAATAATCGTGATTCGTCTCATATGAAAACTCATCTGAAGTATGAACAACACTGTGAACCATATAAATCGAGCGTTCTGCATAGTTTTTAAACACCTTTGCAATAATAATTGATATTTTTTTACGAAAAATCGAAATACCGGTATTTTATCCTCAAATACCGGTTTCAAAATACCGAAAATAACAGTCGGTATACCGGTATTTCGGTATACCGGTATCCATGCCCTAGCGTGAACTGCACTTTTTGGTTTGTGGGTATGCATTTGATATGAGTTTTTAATGTAAATATATATTTGCAACTTAGATTGTAGAATATAGAAAGGTTACAAAGTGAATGCCTCATCAATTAAAGATTTTATTATTTTAATTTTAAAAATAATACGACTCGTTTAAAAGTGTAACCACATTAATTTAGATGAAATAATCGAGGAATCCACTTGCAAACCACTCTTAGTTTAAAAAAAAGTTTTTTTGCAATGGCTGTCGTTGCATTGGATTTAAAAAAATGTTGTTCTGTATTTTATTGTACTATTTCAAAACTCGCTAAGTTTCGTATAATTTGAGTTGTTATAATTTGAACTGTCAAATATCATAGCGACTTTTGCAAGAGTATACCGTATTAAGCCTCATTTTTTTTTGTACATATATTCCATTTATTAGTCGAAGAATTCCTAAAATTATCATTTTTGTGCCACTTTGTTTTTTAGTAGTTAGTGGAAAATATTTTTCAAGAGGCTCGATTATTTCGAGTACAGCCCTGGGCGCTGTTGTCCCTTTCTTTCACACGGTAGAACACTATCTTTAAAGTAGACGCACTCTTCTAGCACGCGCCTGTCAATAATTCGTACAAAATATAAATAAAACGTTAATTAGCGTATTAAAAACATAAATTTACATGTGAAATGTGATTTCATCCATGTATTTTACTTTTTCGGACCTATTTTTGCGCCCTTTCACACAGAAAACCACTTTTAACGAGATGTTCACGATCCGAGCGCTGGAGAAATAATAAGACCTAGAGGTGGGCGGTTCAAACCGTATATAGTTTCAATATCTATATATTGAGTCAAAACCGAATATCAGATATTGCGATCCATGATATCTATGTATGAAAAAAAACTATGTATTCGCGGCGCGCGCGTACAACCGAAACCGAATATCAGATATTGCGATATCCGCGACATCTATGTATGAAAAAAAACTATGTATTCGCGGCGCAGGCGTACTGCGTTGGCGCGTTGTGCGTGTTGATTTCGTATAATACCTGTATCTATGTAGGTATTAGTGAGCGAACGGTTCCTCCTAAAATGCAAATTTATAAAAAATGTGAATAGTATGCACATAATGTAAGTAGATCGTTAGTAAAAAAAATAAAAAGAACAATAGGTACATATAAATATTGTACATATAAACTTATGAAAAAAATTCTCGAGTCGAGAACAATGAATTCGGGTCACTTAAAGAAACCTTTATATCTCGGAATTCTTAGATTAAAATTAAAATAAATATTATTAAAAGATAAAGATAATTAAGAAAGAGCGTCCAATAGTTCCAATATTTGATAGTATTTAAGGAGTAATTATTTGTTTAATTAAACGCAATTCATTTCATTATACATACAATAATACATCGTAGGATTTGTAGGTATTCATACCGCGCCGCATCTCCAATACATAGATATTACAATATATAGTTTTCAAATCCGATATTGGTATGCATGATCCTAGGATTCGTAGGTATTCATACCGCGCCGCATCTCCAATACATAGATATTACAATATATAGTTTTAAAATCCGATATTGGTATGCAATATCTGATTTCGGTTCAGTATCGCACAAACGCGTACCGACCCATGTCTAATAAGACCAAAACCGAGCATTACAAATTGCACGCGGATCGAGGTTCAGCGCTTCAGTCCAAAAAAAAGGGGACATTATTTTGGTCTGGACTTCATCTCTATACCTTTATAACTCTATGGTCTGACCGCATGATACACACCATCCAGCACAAAAAATATAGCACTGGAATACTTCAAGAAGACCTTCGAGGAAAGCATGGGAACCACAGGCGATTGAGTAAGGAGTTAGTTGAAGACATAAAGAAGCATATCGATTGTATTCCTCGTATTGAATCGCATTATGTGAGAGCCACTACTTCGAGGCAATATATTGACGGTAGTAAAACAATCAAAGATTTATATGAAGATTTCGTTCAAATTCAAATTAAGACAAATAGGGAAACTGGAAATTATATGGCATTTTACAAAATATTTACAATGGAATTCAATTTGAGCTTTTATGAACCGCGAAAGGATCAGTGCGATCTGAGTACTTCCTATACTAACTTGAATGAAGAGCAGAGAAAAGATATTGAAGAGGTATACGAAAAACATTTGAAGGAGAAGGAGCTTAGCAGGCGTGAAAAAATTGCAGACAGGCAGAATATAGATTTCAATAACATTGTGGCAGTGTATGACCTAGAAGCAGTTTTGCAATGCCCCAGAGGGGCAACATCGGCTTTTTATTATAAATCCAAGTTCAATAGCTACAATTTGACATTGACAGAATTAGAAAGCAATACTGAGAAAAGAGAAGCATACAAAAATGTTAACTGTTATTTTTGGTCTGAATCTGATGCAAAGAGGGGTGCGATTGAAATTGGATCTTGCGTCTGGTATTTAAAAGATTTGTCTTCTAAGGCTTAAGAAACTGACAATAAAAATGTTATTTTTTCTATACGGATAACTGTTGCGGTCAGAATAAGAATAAATACAACGCAAGTCTGTATTTATTTGCAGTCCAGACTTTGAACATTGAAAGTATCACACACAAATTTCTAATACGTGGTCATACGCAGAACGAAGCGGATAGCGTCCACAGCCTTATCGAAAAGGAAGTGAAAAATAACTTGAAATCAGGACCTATTTACAGTCCTGACCAATACATAACGTTGATAAAAAATTCCAAGAAAAGTCCACCACCTATCAATGTTCACGAGCTAACTTATGATTCATTCTTTGATACAAAGACATTGCAAGAAAATATGGGTTACAATTTTAATGTCAATACAGGAGGAGGATCAGTAAACTGGAATGACATAAAACAGATAAAAGTCTTTAAGCAGAATCCATTTACAATTTACTACAAAACGTCCTATGAACAAGTCGAGATCTGTCAGGAAATTGATATTAGAAACAAACGAAAGAAGATGCCACACATTAATTCTTGAAAAAGCATACACAGGAAAGCAAGAGTTAAGTGATAATAAGAAGAAAGACTTACAGGAACTTCTCAATAAAGGTCTTATTCCTCCATATTATCAAAACACCTACAATTATATTTTATCTGGTTAAGTCTATACTACCTGTATTTACTATTTTTATGGTGATTTTACATTATTTAGTGCTACGATAGTTTTTATAGTTTTTGTGTGTTAAGAGTTTTGTTTCTGAAGTTTATTTGGTTGTGAGCTCCAGATCTCAATTATTCCAAAGTCTACCTACTCGTAGGTTGAATAAAAAGTGCCTTTTAGCAAGTAAGTTGAGGAGTCCTCATTTCATTAAGACTCTTTTATTTTGAACTATTTGATTATTGTATGTAGGTATTAAGATTATCGCTTTACCTTACCGTGTTGTTTTAGACGAAACTTTTTAGATTGCGCTAGCAGTTCCTACTTTTTATGTTATTCTTATATTTTTTGATCCCTTACTAAGTAGTTTACTTTCTAAGTCTTTATGTGGAAAACTTTTTGATTAAAATAGTAACCAAACCAAATCCTTGTTTTGTTTTTAACTGTTTTTATCATCATTTTACTAAATAATTCTGTGAATACAGAATTTATTTCACTTTAAATTTATGTTGTCAAAAATAGTACAAATAAGAAAGGAAAATATTTGGACATAAAGTTCAGAAGATATATAGTTACAGAACAAAAGAGAAGTAAGTCTCATTTATACACATGATTTATTTTTTTTTTTAAAAGAAAAGAGAAATATTTAGTTATGTGCCATGGCTGATGTCGGTTTGACTACTTTGCTTTTGTAATAAACTGAAATAAGTATCAGGTTTGTTTTTCTTTGTACTTTTTTTTGGGGTTCCCAATATTGTAGAATGGTTATTGCTATACTTAATTAAAAGTCGAAATCTCTACTTTAAGATTCACGTCTTTTATTTTAAGAAATGAGACTATTTTAACCTTTTTTTTTACATTTAGTGCAACAAGTCAAACATACAAAACTTCAATCGTGATTTCCCAACATTGTTGTTTTTAGAGTTATTGCTCTTTATTATTAAACGTGCGATATGTCTCTGCCTCAACGTTGAGTTTGGATAAGACTCCCGTTCCCTCAAAATCGATGGTGTGTCCTTCCGTCATAGTGTGATGCACAAACCCCATTCAGCATTTCCATAGCACAGTGGATTCCGTCATGCAGCAGCACATTCGTTCTGGTGTGTGGAAGGTAAAAGAGAGGATGACAGCGCGCTCGCGAGTACTAGTCAGGAACATAGAGGGTAATTTTGTTTAATAGGGTGGGAGTATGGATGTGACCATGTAGGAGTAGGAAAAAATGTTTGAGGAGATGGATGGATCTACGGGAGGATAAGGAGTGAAATGAAGTTGTACCCAAGAGATACGCTATCGGGAAGTTCATATTATTATCAGCATCATACGGGTAGTAATTGTATGATGCTGCGTACAGTGATCGTAAGAATTTTTTCAATTAAATTCCTATAAGTCTGTTCATATGGGCTCCAGATAATATCCGCGTACTCCAAAACAAATGTTGTGTACACAGTACAGTGTATGCAGAATTTTGCTGTCATTAAAAGGCTTTGAGGGAAATAAGATAAACCCAAGGATTTTGAACGCTCTTAAAGATAAATTCCTTATGTGAGAATGGAAGGTAAACCTTGAATCATACATTACGCCTAAATCCTTAATCTCGTTCACTCTATCTAAAGTAAAGTTTGACAGAGTATAAGGGAGAAAGGATAGCGGTATAGGAGAATGCGGGAAGGATATAATGTGGCATTTTGGTAAACCAAACTGCAGTTTATTTATTCTTGCCCAATCTGTTACAGCGTCAAGATCTAACTGAAACAATTGACTACAATGTGGCGTTTGTATCTGCCGAAAAATCTTTAGGTCGTCAGCAAACAGTAGACAATGGGAATGTTTGATGACTTTTGTTATATCATCAAAAAATATGGAGAAAAGAGATGGACCCAGGTTTGAGCCTTGTGGTACTCCTGAATATGTGGGAAATATGGAAGATTCATTGCCTTTGTAATCTACAAATTGGTGTCGATTATGAAGATATGAGGCAAAGAAACATATGACGCTGTGAGAAGCTCCAAAATTACAAAGCTTTTCTTTCTCAATTAGAACTAAATCATGATCAACTCTATCAAAAGCCTTGGTTATGTCTGTATACACGATTATATGATTATTACAGGTACGGAATTTTCGCAAATAAAAAAACAATTTTTCGCATTTATTTTTTATTGAAAATTAAAATTTCGCATCAATTTCGCATTTTTACTTTCTTGCTATAGCTCAAGGCTATAATTTTTTTTATTAATTTGTGTGAAATTTTTTTTTCGAAGTTTTCACGGAAATGAGTTGTCCTAGTGCAGGACATGCCAAAAAACACTATCTTTCAAAAACGTCCGTCTGTATGTGTGTGTGTGTGTGTGTGTGTCACTTTCCAAAGTATTAGACCTAGAGATACCAAATTTTGGCTGTATCGACTTTTTTGGACATGTATTACGTATGAATAACATGGCATTACACTAACTTGAAAATTCAAGATGGCTGCGATACAAATAAAACATAAAATTGCACTTTTCTCAAAAACGGCTCCAAGAATTTTTTTTAAATTTTCAGAGTTGCCATTAATTAATTTTTAACTTTATAAATTAGTTATTTCAACACTCTTGCTTATCTGTGTTTATAGGTTGCCATATGAAAAAAACCAACAATTCTGTACCTCTAATGATGATTCATCGAATATGAAATAAAATTATTGTATACAAGTAAATTTGTGACAGTAGATTTTATCTCTCTAAATCCGTGTTGAGAGTCGGATAGATTTAATTGTGAGCTAATTGAGCGTTGAAGAATACATTCAAAGAGTTTTACTGGTGCATCCAAGATTGCGATTGCTCTATAATTGGAAACTTCAGAGGACGAACCTTTTTTGTGGATTGGAACAATTCTTGTGACACCCCAGCGCTTAGGGAAAGTAGAGTATTTAATACTTAATTTATTTTACTTTCTTCGGCTCATAAGCCTTGAAGGCTCAGGGCCTCCCGCACCACAATCCTCCAGGACTCTCTGTCTTGTGCTGCTTCCCTCCATGGTCCCCTCACTCCCAGAACTTCGGCGTCGGCTTCAACGTTGTCTGCCCACCGCATCCTGGGACGTCCGAGTGGTCTAACACCTGAGGGGGCACCATCCAAGACTGTTCTGATGATCCTGGAGTCCTCTGCACGTGCTACATGTCCGGCCCACTGGAGTCTTCTTGATTTCATTACCGACACTATGTTTGGATATTGAAACACGGACATCAGCTCCGCGTTGGTTCGGATACGCTACCTGTCATCTTCAAATACAGGTCCGAGAATGCGACGAAGTATTTTGTTCTCAAAGACCTGGAGAGATTTTTCTTGTTTTTGAGTCAGACTCCAGGCTTCGCTTCCGTACAACACAACTGGCCGAACAATGGAAGTGTAAATCTTGAATTTTGTGGAGCGGGATAGCCATTTTGAGCACAATAGCCCTCTAAGGCCAAAAAAAGCATTATTGCCGGAGTGAATTTGGGCATGTAATTCTGAGGATAGGATATTTTTGTCATTTATAAGGGTACCCAAGTACTTGAATGATTTGCAGTTCTTAAACTTGTAAATATCTACATTCAAATCTTCTTGAATATTCCGCCGCGCCACAGGCAAGTATTCAGTTTTCCCCTCATTAATTCTCAATCCTATCCTCCTTGCCATTCTCTCCATTGGTAAGAAGAGCGCCCGGAGCTGTGCAGCGTTCTCTCCCAGAAGCACCACATCATCCGCATATCCCAGCAGCCTAATGGTACTTCCTACGGTGATTCCACCATACACAGATTTGGTTTCTCTCACGACCTTTTCCAAGGCTAGGTTGAAGAGCAATGGAGAGAGGGCGTCACCCTGCTTTAGGCCTGAACTGATCTCAAAGGGATCCGAGACCTGTCCCTGCAGCAGTATTTGAGCTCTTGAATTTTCTATGGATATCTGAACCAGTTTGATGAGTTTTCCAGGAATTCCATAGTCTCGTAAAACGCTCCACAGCCCCAAACGATGCACTGAGTCATAAGCAGTCTTGAAGTCGACAAAAAGGCAATGAGTATCTTAAGCATATTCCCACTTCTTCTCTAATATTTGCCTCAAAGAAAAGATCTGGTCGGTTGTGCTCCGATTCCTTCTGAAACCTGCTTGGTACTCTCCAAGAGTACATTCAGCATATGGCATAATTCTTCTTACCAGAATATTAGACAATATTTTGTATGCCGCTGGGAGAAGTGAGATACCTCTATAATTAGAGCATAGCATTTTGTCTCCTTTTTTATGTATTGGACACAATAGTGCAACTTTCCAGCTATCCGGCAGTACCTCATGTTTCCAAACATCCTGATAAAGACCCCACAGAGCATTTTCTAAGGCTTCTGCGCCACATTTTAGTAACTCAGCAGGGATGTCATCGTTTCCAGGAGCTCTTGACTTCTTTAAACTCTTAATTGCCTGTACTACCTCATCTCGACTTGGTGGAGGAACTTTGGGTTCCACCGTGAGAACTCTAGATGGTTGCAAAGGATTATCCGGACTCTCACCTCGCAGCTATCTATAATCTATCCAGCAATCCAGTGAAATGATTCTTCCACACATCAAGTATTTGATCTCGATCAGCAATGATGTTTCCCTGTTCATCCTTTATCTGGCTACTACGCTGTTGAAATCCACACTTCGCCTTTCTGACGGAATCAAAGAATTTCCTAGAGTTCCTTCCATCCCTATTGTCACTCTCAAGCTTCTCCATCAGCCGCTTATGATGTAAGCGTTTTTTGGCCCTCAGGAGGTTTCGTAAGTTTTTTTTTTTTTTTTTTTTTTTTTTTCAACAAACAGAACAATACAAAAATGGATACGATAGTAATGTGTATAAGAAAAAGATAATCTAATCTAATCTAATCTAATCTAAGCTGCAAAGATATATATCATTTAAGTTTTATATTAAATGCATTCCCACAAGCAGATATGTATAATTTCGCGCTAACACATGCCGCATGTGGACCTACAATATAAAAACCCAATCTCAAATGAACATAAGCCTTGCAACTCTTGCCGTCCTTCCCTGAAACAGAGGTGACATTGGCAAAGTGAACCAATTTTTACATTATGGGTGGTCAGCCGCATAACAACCTATAAGTCAAGGAACATACATGACAAATTACATTTTTTAAAAACAATAAATCACAATATATACATGGACATAAAAACTAAATCATAAAACCAATTTTACTTTAACAAACCTCAGCCGCCAACATCACAGATCAACCGCCATTTCTTTCTATCCTTACATACTTCTTTCATTTCCTCCAGAGTCATAACCTTCTTCATACAAGCTCTTCTTTTATTATGACTCTGGATATTCCATTCATTCGCAATTTCGGATATTTGGTCCATCCATACCTTTCTCGGTCTTCCTCTACCACGACATCCATCTATTCTACCAACATATACTTTCTTCGTCAGTCTTTCCTCATTCATTCTCTCCATATGCCCAAACCATCTTATCTAATCTAATCTAATCTAATAATATAGCGTATTGCTCCAATTAAGTACATGTTGATATTAAAAAATATACTATGATAAAACAACAACATAATACAACAGTTACACTCTTATCAATAATTAAAGTAATAAATAAAATAAGAAATAAAAATAGACGTGCACATTTACCTTTATATTAAATAAACTTTACAGAATTTTATAAAATTTACAATTAATAGATCTACCCACACACTTACAATAGTGATATATTTCATAGCAAATAAAATTATTATGAAAGTAAATTTAATTAAATTAAATTAAATTAAATTTCAGTTTTAATTTTGAAGACATACATAATAAATATCAACTAGTAGGTGATCATCGATCGAGATTTAAGTGCAAAGTTTGGCCGTCGCCAACCTTTTGAAGGTCTTTGTTGACAGGAAAAAAATGTCCAATTCACCAACTGTTTCATTGTACAATCGCCAAGCTCTCAGGAGGAATGAGTTCCCGTATGAGTTTGTTCTGTGAGACGGAATGTAAAGCTGGATATTAGTGTTTCTTGACGTCATCCTAGGCACTCGGATTCCTACTTCTGACAGGAGTTCGGAGCAAGACACGTTACCCTGGATGAGTTTGTACAGAAACATTTGATCTAGAACACTCCTTCTCGCTTGGAGCGATGATAAACCATAGTGTTGCAGTGCCTTATGATAGTCGGCAAGCCCTCGATAGAGACCATCTCGGTACATGAATGTCCTGGTGAGTCGTTTTTGGACGGCCTCCAATCTATTAACGTAGGTGATATATTGTGGATTCCAAACTTGGCAAGCATATTCCAGTATTGGTCTAACATATACTTTATAAAGAAATAATGCCACTCCAGTGTTACGGAATGGCTTGCAAGATCTTAAAACAAACCCAAGCAATTTGTATGACCTTTTAATAATGTGATCAATGTGGTTATTGAACCTTAATTTCTTGTCAAGTATAAGCCCCAAATCACGTACTCGATCGGCTGGTTCCACAACCTCCGATTGTATTTCGTACTCAAAGACCACTGGGTCCTTTTTCCTAGTAAACCTCACGATGTTACACTTAGAAACAGTGAAAGTTTATTTGAGACACAATAGTTACCGAAGCGTTCCAGATCTCTCTGGATTAGTAAGCAATCTCTCACGGATGCGACCTCTGAAAAAATCTTCATGTCGTCAGCATAAAGTAAGATACTTGAGTGGAGGAAGCAATTTTTGATGTCGTTTATAAAAAGCAGGAATAAAAGACATTAAATTTGTAGGTTTAACGACTCAGCAGGGAAATTCACAGCATTCGGATCCAGGGTTGGGGGTGATGAGGCATAAGCAGATTCGAAAAATCTTACAAAGGCATCTGCAATGTCCGAGTTCCGATGATATTCGGTGCTGTAGGGTGTCATTGAATTTGATACGTTGTTAATAGGGTTGCGCAATGATTGAACGTAACTCCAAAATTTCTTGGGATCTGAGTTAATGTTCTTTTTGACCTGATTCAAATATAGAAGATTAAGTTCAGAGATTTTCTTCTTGGTTTGCTTTCTGAGGAAGGAAAAACGTTTGTATTCTACTTCTGACCCTGTTCTCTTCCAGTTGGTATGACATGATGATTTTTCAATAATTATTTTTTTAATTTCATCCTTGAACCATATTGGGTAAAGATATTTTGGGATATGTGATTCCTTCCTGGGAAAACATTGATCGAAGCAATTATAAATCTGCGTATAAAAAATTTCCACAGCCTCGTCTACATCTGAGCTGCTGTATAGCGGCTCCCACACAATTTCACAGAGGAGCTCATAAAGGTGTTTGAAATTTCCTCTCTGAAAATTCCATGGTGCGAAATTTCGATGGACAGGCTCTTGAGATGAAAGATTTCTATGAATTTTGCGGGGAAAAAAAGTTTGATATGGATAGCTGGATGATAGGGATCTTCAGAGACGAATGGCTCATCACAACAGTCCACCGTGCAAGTGGTATTGGACAAGACAAGGTCAAGGGTAAGGATTTTCTACAGAATTGTGTTGTTTAGTTTGAAATAGGACATATACTTAATACTCGTAATATTCAAGAGACAAAGAAGAAGAATAAAAGTTAAAATCACCTGGGATAATTAATTTGGTACATGGTTTAACGCAACTTTGAATTGAATCTAAAAAACTTGTGTAGGTACATGATATCGGTAGCATTAGGCGGGAAATATACAACACATAGTAAAAGTACAATAAAAAGTGACACACACAAATTCAATATTAGCTATATTTGGTAAATCGATCGCTTCGATGCTCTGAAAAAGGTCAATCCTGAGGGCTATCAAAGCTCCTGGGTCAATCATCACTAAATACCGCATATCGCCGGTCAAATAACTCAGCAGAAGATACCGAGTCATTTAACCAGGTCTCTGTCAAAGCCACGATCTGTGGGTTACAGCTTAGTAGTGATTCATTAAACTCCCTTAGGTTGGAGTTTAAGCCTCTGACGTTTTGATAGACAATACTGAGAACATGATCATTGGAACAGATAGAAAGAATATCCGACTGGCGTCATTTGACCCTTTTATTTATCCATTCTTTCATCATGGTATTTACAGGCCAAGTTCCAGGATGAAGGGCTAAGCCCATAACGGAGAGAGGAAAACCAATTTTAAAGCTTAAATAAGCTTTAGATTTGACAACCAATTGTCTGATATCCAATGGCATGTCCTTCCCGAGTCTTCCACTTAGGTGCAATTTAATGTCCTGCGGAGATGTTTCCAGATGCAGTGACCAGACGTGTAAGTAGCCAAGTCTTTCCACTGCTCTCAGACATCCACTGGGCTGTCTCACCTCTTGGATTGTTGGTCTAGTTGGACAGATGTGAGCATTAGATGAAAATGTCAGTTTCTTGGGCACAGGCTTGGGCACAACAGGTGCAGCCTGTAGTGAGCTTACTGAAGTCAGTGTCAGTGATTTGACCGCTAGCTTTGCTGCAGGAGTAGGTATTGGTGCAGGTGTGGGTGCCGGTAGAGGCGAATGTGCAGGCGCAGTTGCAGGAAGAGTCTTTATCTTCGATGCGGCTTTAAGTTTGGCAGCTCGGGTTTGTACAGAAACAGCCGGTGGAGACTTGAGTATCTCACTAATCTAATTTTTGGTGTGATAGGATAAAACAATCACAAGGGAATCCAAGGCAATTGTGGAAGTCTTTAGAAAACATTACTGGCAATAATGTGCAAAACACAGTAAGCAGCTTAACTGCTGATGACCTAACGCTCTTCTTTAAAAACAAGGTGGAGGAAATCCGTAAGTCATCTGACGGAGCAGAGAAGCCTCTCATTGAAAAGCTAAGTATTATGTTAATGAATGATTTTGCTGAGACCACTGTTGCTTTTTCGACCGCGTCAGTCGAAATTTACACACATTACTCCTCTTCTCCACAAGCTTCACTGGCTCCGTATACCGGAGCGCATTGAGTTCAAAGTGTGCACGATGGTCCACAAAGCTTTATTTGGAAAAACACCCAAATATCTCGCTGATTTAATCAAACCAGTCACCCTCGGCAAAAAAAGCCTAACACTGCGCTCAGCTGAGACTGGAGCCAAATCAAGGATTGCAGAACCTATAAGAAGAGTTAACACATTATTTGGAGAGCGTGCATTTGCAGTTGCTGGCCCTCTGGCCTGGAACCACCTGCCACATCATGTGAGAGAGCTAGAGGACCATGGAAAGTTCCGGAATGCACTGAAGACAAGCAAATTTCTGGCATCGTTTGCACCAGCGCCCTTGGAGTGACTACATCACGAAACGGCGCTATAAAGAAATCATCTACTCATCATCATCATCACTGTACTCGCCAGTACAGATGCACCGGCACGTACTTGTGTCGCGCTCGCGCCCGGCTGAGTAGACGCAAATGATGCAGGTACTGTTGGTACCATCTTTGCGGCGGTCCGCGTACAGGTACATACTGGCGCGGTCTGCATAAAGTTTTCTAGTAGGTAATTCATATATACCTATATATGCGTTCCACATAATGTCTTAGAAAACCTGCTCTCTAATAAACAATTTATTTTCACGATTTGTTTTGTAAAAAGCTACAAACGTTCGGTCCTCAAACCATCATCAGGTATAAATATCCTGATGGAGGTCTGAGGACCTAAATATTTGTCATTTTTTACACAAAAACGGGAAAATATTAGATTCGTATGTGAAATGACCAATTCTCTTTGAAATTTAAATTATCTATAGTTTACTTGACTTATAGGTTGGTATGAGGCTGACCACCCATACTGTAAAAAATGGTTCACTCTGCCAATATCGACCCTGTTTCAAGGAAGGTCGGCAAGAGTTGCAGGGCTCATGTTCATTTGAGATTGGGTTTTTATATTGTAGGTCCACAAGCGGCATGTGTGAGCGCGAAATTATGTGTGTCTGCTTGTGGGAATGCATTTAATATGAATCTCAAATGATACAAATCTTTACAACTTAGATTTAGATAGTTTAATTTAGAAAGATAATTTTTAAAATATTGATTAAAAAAAAAATTATTTATTAATTTATTGTGACTAGTTTATGTTCCCATAGAGAAAGCATATAATGTTGTTATGCTAGAGAAGGAAGTATAGAGATAATAATAATATTAGGATGATTTATTTGGTGAGCGCTGTTTTTGTGTGTATCACACCTCAAGAGCCCTCTGCGAGCTTGGTCATCGCTGTAGAAAGCGCCAATTCTCAAGCAAGACCCAGTTGTTGTAAGGCTGGATGGACCTTTTGATGACCGGTCTTTGGTAAAGGTTTATGAATTTTTCAACCCAGCGAAGAGCAAATTTGAACCGCCGGGATTCGAACCCACGACCTTCCAGTTACGAGTCCGAAGTGTTACCACCTGGACTACTTCACAAGATATGAGAACCAGCCCCTTCGGAAGCCGGCAAACTCCACTTCAACTGAAGTGGGCGGCTAAGGCCAGCCCTATTAACTGTAAAATAAATAGGTTCCACTCGCCACATGCTACCTCTTCAGGGACAGGAAGTTACACTGTAAGTGTAGCTTAGTAGCGTTGCGTAACATGCAGCATGTGTAACCGAGAACTTACACTAAAATAAAGATAACTAATCTTATTATTTAAATTTGTTTTATTATTATTTGAATTTCAAAGCTATATAACATTTAATATTCATATTACACCCGTTTTCACAAGCAGACACGTTCTAAAATTTCGCACTTACATACGCCGTATGTAAGCCTACAACATAAAAAAAAACTAATCTCAGATGAACATAGCCCTTGCAACTCCTGCCAACATTCCCTGAAAAAGGGGTGACATTGGCAAAGTGAACCATTTTTTACAGTATGGATGGTCAGCTTCATACAAACTTACAAGTCAAGGTAATGATGGCAGATAGAGGATATAAAAGATTAAAGATATAAATAGATGGATCGATGGATAGATGGATATTGGCGATGAATGTTCTTGTATTGGAGATGAATGTTCTTGTATTGGCGATGAATGTTCTTGTATTGGCGATGAATGTTCTTGTATTGGCGATGAATGTTCTTGTATTGGAGATGAATGTTCTTGTATTGGCGATGAATGTTCTTGTATTGGCGATGAATGTTCTTGTATTGGCGATGAATGTTCTTGTATTGGCGATGAATGTTCTTGTATTGGAGATGAATGTTCTTGTATTGGCGATGAATGTTCTTGTATTGGCGATGAATGTTCTTGTATTGGCGATGAATGTTCTTGTATTGGCGATGAATGTTCTTGTATTGGAGATGAATGTTCTTGTATTGGCGATGAATGTTCTTGTATTGGCGATGAATGTTCTTGTATTGGCGATGAATGTTCTTGTATTGGCGATGAATGTTCTTGTATTGGCGATGAATGTTCTTGTATTGGCGATAAATGTTCTTGTATTGGCGATGAATGTTCTTGTATTGGCGATGAATGTTCTTGTATTGGCGATAAATGTTCTTGTATTGGCGATGAATGTTCTTGTATTGGCGATGAATGTTCTTGTATTGGCGAAAAATGTTCTTGTATTGGCGATGAATGTTCTTGTATTGGCATATTGTAATAAATATGAGACTTCTAAATCTAAATCTAAACTAAGCTGCAAAGATATGTATCATTTGAGAATCATATTTAATGCATTCCACAAGCAGACACGCATAATTTTGCGCTCACACATGCCGCATGTGGACCTACAATATAAAAAACCCGATCTCAAATGAACAAAAGCCCTGCAACTCTTGCCGTCCTTCCCTGAAACAGGGGTGACATTGGCAAAGTGAACCATTTTTACAGCATGGGTGGTCAGCCGCATACCAACCTATAAGTCAAGGAACATACACGACAAATGACATTTTTTAAATCAACAAATAATAATATGTATGGACATCAAAACTAAAAACTAAACAAATTCCAATTTGATGTTAAATATTGTCGCCTTACTTTCTCAACCTCGTATCTCAAAAAAAATTTTTTTTTTTTTTTACTTCTTTCTATTTGTTTTTCGATATTACATAACTACAACTTACTGGTATATTGATATCAAACGTAGTTTTTGATTTAGGGGCTATGCAATTACCTTGTATCTTAAAAAACAAAAATGATAACTGCAACAAACTCGTATCTTAAAATAAAAGACAATATCAACTTAAGACTCATCCAGAAGATTATTTTTTAACTTGCCTAGTGAGATGCAAGATTGCCGCTCTTATTACAACCCCTTAGTGCTTGGTTTTCATATGTCCATCAGAGGTAATTTCACATGAGCAATGTTTGTATATGTACTGAACCAATGTATGTAATAAATACCTGACATTGATTTACAAAAAATGTAAAACAAATCTCATATCATCGAGTTTTACGTTTTTTACTTAGCACAAATTGTGTAGAATGTGATTCTTAAGACATTTTGGAAGACTCATTGAAAGGTCATCTTCCAATCAAATGGTATATGGGATAAGCCAAATAAACACTGGGGGGACAAATGTGTAGATTTGCGGGACAGTCAACATTGTTTACACAGATTTGAATGTTTATTTTACAAAGAAGTGGTCATCATTGGAGAAAACTGAATAATATTTCCTGATACTCGTATCGCTGTTAAAAGATAAGTTACAACTTATTTTATTGTATTCGAACCTATTTGAAAAAACCAAATCTCTTCAACAATCTAATTTCAATAAATTGACAGTGACAAAACTTTGCCTGCATCTCATGGTAAAAAAACATACTCTTATTCAGCAACAAACTTCCGTTCTTGATGAAAAAACAGGATTGATTGTTTTCCATGAATACTCATCTGCTAACACCAACGAGAAAAATCTGTCCAAGCTACCTTATTATCCTGATGACGTCATATTTGACGAGAAAACTGGTCGGATGCTTCCAGTAAAATCTCAGGGGATACCTAATTCAGATCATTCAGATGATTCAGATTTTTCAGAAAGTGAATCCGAATTCATTCCATGTGACGATTATGCTAATTCTTCATCATCAGAACCAGATGTCGAAAAATCAAGAATCTTAAATGAGTTTTCTGGCACTATAAAAATTAAAAGAGCTCGAAAAGGGCAAGGGAATAAAAATAACTGGACTAGAAATATACTCAAAAGTAAAAGAATGATGGGGCAGGAGTATTCTTCAATTAAAAGAGAGAAAAATGAAGTAACGGTACGAGTAGAAAAGAGGAAACAAAGGGCACTACAACCTTGATGGGATCCATGTAGCAATATATTTTCCAAGAAATGTCATAAATTATCTAATGAGGACAGAAAGACAATTTTTAATTCATTTTGGAAGCTTTCCTGGGAAGAGAGAAAAGTCTATGTTGTGTCTATGGTCACGCTTAAACCAGTAACTGCCCAAACCAAAGGACATCCGTCTAGGTGGACACACACTCTGGAATATTTCCTCAAGGTTGATGGTGAAATAATACCAGTTTGTATAAAATGTTTTGCGGGACACTGTGCTTAGGCGAATGGTCTGTGGCAAACTGGGTCAAGAACGAAAAATCTGAAATCGGGATGTCAAAAAAGCCAAAACCAATTAGCGACTAAAGGCAATCAATACAACTAAAGTAGAGCACATCACTAAATTTTTGATGGCTCTTCCAAAAATGCCTTCGCATTACTGTCGACAAAGCACTGCCAAAAAATATGTTGACGTTGATTACACGACATGGGCTGAAGAATACCGTAACTTTAATTTTTTTTTAAAAGATCAGAACGTCGCTGAACGAGAGAAGCCTACCTATAAATGTTTTTCAAGGTAGCGGCAGATACACCTTTACGATCCCGGTAATGGTTAGATCTGTTCAGGAATAGCGATCCTGCCTCCGCAAGCTATTGTGTTTCTCCCACTCCTAACCGGGGGACACAATTCCTTTTCCTTATCCAATCATACTCTTATGATCCTCAATCCCTCCTTATTTCCCATAACCGAATAGTTGTCGGTATAAACAACCAACCAGTTATAACTGGTAGGGCACCCTCTTGCCCTGGAGATGAGAAATCGTCTCCAAAGACGGATGAACCAATCCACTGGATGGTCAACGGCATAGGATCAGGAAGGCCACGGGAAACCACCTGATTAAAGGATTTTCAAATCATCCCCAGAAAAAATCACCATATGGCATTATTTAAAACTAAATATTCCGGAGGTAAAAATCCCCCAATCGGATCTCCGGGGGGGAACGTTTTAAGTAAAACTAAAACCAAACATTTTGGAACATGGAATGCTCGGAGCTTGTATGGAGCGGGGAGACTAGAGTGCGCGATGAAGGAAATGCACCGACTTGAAATTGATTTGCTAGGCATAAGTGAGATGAGGTGGAAGGGAAGTGGAAGAGAGAGCACATCGGAATATGAAATTTACTTCTCTGGAAACAATGAGCCTGATCACAGACGGGGAGTTGGGTTCATAGTCTCTAAAATAATGAATTCAACAGTTCTTAACTTTGTGGCTCAGTCAGACAGAGTTGCAATGCTACAAATGAAGGGCCATGGAGTAAATACAAATGTGATCCAAGTCTATGCTCCAACTGCAGACAAGAATGAGGAAGAAATTGAGGCTTTTTATGAAGACGTCACTGGCGTACTAAAGCTGACTAAGCGTGAAGAGGTCACCATTGTCATGGGAGATTTTAACTCAAAAGTAGGAGCAGGAGTACCCAATGATGTTATGGGAGCATGGGGCCTGGGTGAGAGAAACGAGAGAGGTGAAAGAATGATTCGTTTCTGCCAAGAGGAGGGATTTATGATAATGAACACCTTCTACCAGCTCCCAGCAAGAAGACTTTATATTTGGAAGTCACCAAGGGATCAACATGAGCACATAGTACGCAACCAGATTGACTACTTACATGCTGATAAATAAAAGATTCAAAAATGCAATCACGTCTGTAAAAACATATCCTGGAGCTGATATTGGATCCGACCATAGTTTACTAATGGGGAAAATTCTACTAAAACTGAAAAAAGTACCCAAAAAAGTCAAGAAAATTGCAACAGACCCAAGACTACTCAAGGAACAAAACATCAAAGAAAAGGTGCGAAATGAACTGGAAAACGGAATACAATACCAATCTGAGGTGGAACAATTGTGGAATGGCTTAAAGGATACTATGTGTAAGACCAGTGAAAAATATCTGAAGACTGCAAAACGAGCACACAAAGAATGGATCACAGATGATATTTTATCCTTAATGGAGGAGAGAAGAAAATGGTTACCAAGGGATCGTCAGAAATATAGGGAAGTACACAAAGAAATCCAGAAAAAGATCCGAGAAGCAAAACAAAATCTGGAAGAGGAGCGATGCACTGAAATGGAAGACCTTGATAACAGGCACGACACCTTCAATCTCCATAAAAGGATCAAGGAATCAATAAAACAGGGTAGAGGAAGACCCCTTACACAGCTAATGCATGACAATGGTAATTTAGCAGTGACCATAGATGAAAAAAAGGTGCTATGGGAGACATATGTTGAAGAGCTATATATGGATACACGTAACGAGAGACATGGTGTTGAAATAGCAATGGACGGCTCCCAGATCCTACAAGATGAGGTTGAGTATGCTATCAAGCATATAAAAAATGGGAAATCACCCGGTCCAGACAACATCCACGGAGAGATTCTGAAGTTAATGGAAGGAAATGCACTCAAAAAGATTACATTGCTATTCAACAAAGTGTATGCAAGTGGTAATCTGCCAGAGGATTGGTTAAAATCCTACTTCATCACTATACCAAAGAATATTAATGCTTAAAAATGTCAAGAACATCGAACAATAAGCTTAATGAGTCATGTGATGAAATCTTTCCTGAAAATTATACTAAAGAGAATATACCAACAGTGTGACCAACAGTTATCAGCCGAACAGTTTGGTTTTAGGAACGGCTTTGGCACACGAGATGCTCTGTTTGGATTACAGGTTTTAGTGCAACGTTGTCTCGATATGAATAAAGATGTTTATGTTTGCTTTATTGACTACGAAAAGGCCTTTAACAGAGTGCGACACGACAAGCTGATTAGTATACTCAAAGACATTGGGATAGACGATAAAAACACTCGCATTATTGCTAATATATATTGGCAGCAAACTGCTTCAGTGCTTGTAGAGAGTTCAGAGACCAGACAAATACCCATCAGAAGAGGAGTTAGACAGGGATGCGTACTGTCACCAACACTTTTTAACCTATATTCAGAAAGGATCATTTTTTGGTTCACTTTGCCAATGTCACCCCTGTTTCAGGGAAGGTCGGCAAAAGTTGTGGGGCTTATGTTCATTTGAGGTTTGGATTTTATTTGTAAGTACACATTCAGCATTTGTAAGCGCGAACTACACTTGTTGGTTTGTGGGCATACATCTGAGAGCTTTAAATGAATATATCCTTGCAACTTAGATTATAGATTATTATTATCATGGCGCAAGCACTTCATGAGGCTAGGGAAGGCATTGTTGTCAACGGGCAGCTGGTAAACAACCTGCGGTATGCCGATGACACGGTCCTACTCGCTGACACTCAGGCGGATCTGCAAACATTGTTGACCAGAATAAATGTCGCTAGCAAAGAAGCTGGCATTAACATTAACTTTAAGAAGACCAAGGTCATGGTTATCAGCAAAAACACAAACGCCTCCGTACATGTAGAACTAGATGGCGAAAGCATTGAAAGATGCACTAGTTACAGGTATCTGGGATGTGTGGTCAACGAAAAGTGGGACATGTGTCAAGAAGTCAGAAGCAGACTAGAGCAAGCCCGAAATGTCTTCGCTAAAATGAGCAAATTACTGTTGTGCCGAAATTTAAGCCTTGAACTCCGGAAGCGCATAGTGAGGTGCTACGTTTTCCCAATCGCTCTGTATGGTATGGAGGGATGGACTCTCACGCAGGCACTGGAGAGACGTATTGAAGCATTCGAGATGTGTCTATACCGAAAAATGCTTCGGATCTCTTGGCGTGATCGAGTCACCAATGAAGAAGTCCTTCAACGAATGCGCACTACAAAGGAGCTCCTGCCTACCGTTAAGCAGAGAAAGCTAATGTACTTCGGTCACATTATGAGAAATGAGAAGTACCGTCTCCTTCATCTTATCATTCAGGGTAAGATTGAGGGGAGAAGATCTCAGGGACGCCGAAGGACATCGTGGCTGAAGAACCTGCGACAGTGGTTCGGCAGAAGCACCAAGTCCCTATTTCGAGCCGCAGCATCAATAATCAAAATAGTTATGATGATCGCCGATCTTCGTTAGAAGTGGCACAAGAAGAAGAAGAAGAATTGTTTTTTGGATATAATTCAGAACAACAATTTGAGCATTTACCGACCAAAGAAGGATCAATGTAATATCTGTTATGACTATAAAAACAAAAACTCAACTGAAGACGATTACCAAGCTCACATTAAAGCAAGAGATCGTGCAAGAAAAGAGAAGGAGGAAGATAAAAAAGGGTTTAGATGGAGAAATTCAGATGGTCACAGTGGACTTACAGGCAGTTCAGTCTATACCACTGATTTCTGCAGGAGCTCTTGTCTTGTCTTGTCTTGTATCCTGCCGCCTTTCCTCTAGGGGTGGCCAGTACCTCCACACAAGTGCCTCCACTTGACTCTGTCCTTGCATACTTCTTTCATCTCATCTAATTTCATCACTCTTTTCATGCATGCTCTTCTCTTGTTTCCACTCTGTAGATTCCATTCATTCGCAATCTCACCTATCTGATCAATCCATTGTTTCCTAGGTCTTCCCCTTCCACGCTTACCTGTTACATTCCCTTTATACACTCTTTTTGTCAGTCGGTCTTCATTCATCCTTTCAATATGTCCAAACCATCGCATCACACTTCTTTGAACTTTCACTTTCACGCTTTCTTTTACTCCGCATTCATTTAGAACCCATTCGTTTCTCACTCTATCTTTCAGTGTTTTTCCTGTCATACTTCTCAGATGGGCCATTTCTACGGTGCATACCTTATTTACTTCTCTTTCATTCAACGTCCATGACTCGCTTCCATACATCAGGGTCGGCAACAAAATACAATTGTGTACCGCCATTTTCATTTTCTTTGGTATCCTTTTATTCTTCGCTATTCTACCAAACGCTCCTATCACGCATCTTCCTTTGCTGGCACGCTTCTCTAATTCTTTCGTCATCTTACCATTCGCCTCAAACTTACTTCCTAAATAGTCAAACTCATTCACTACTTCAACTTTTATTCCATTCAAATTAATTGTAAGTTCCTCACATACTTCATTCCTGTCAAAAACTAATACTTTTGTCTTATTCGCATTTACTTTCAAGCTATTCTTACAAAATGCATCATTTAGTTTGGTTAACATCGTTTGGAGTTCCTCCGCCGAGTCAGCTAAAACTATAGCATCATCAGCATAAAGAAGTACTCCAACTCTTGTTTCACCCACTTTCACTCCGCTCTCTGATATTCCAGCTTCTTTTATGCAACTGTCCATGATTATATTAAACAACCATGGACTCATCACGCAGCCTTGCCTCACTCCCTTATATACATCAAACCAGTCACTATATCTCCCATCCACTCTTACACATGCCGAACTATTTTCATAGATGGCACGTATCACATTCAGAAGATTATCATTCACACCGTACTTCCTGAGAACATTCCACAGCATACATCTGTCCACCGAGTCAAAGGCCCTCTCAAGATCTACGAATGCTGCGTAGACCACCCTCCCCACAGCCAGATGTTTTTCAACAATCTGTCTGAGAGTAAAGATTTGGTCCACACAACCTCGTCCTGGCATAAAGCCAGATTGAATATCAGAGACCCTGTGATCGGTGAGCTCAATATTTTTAATTGAAATTGAGTGTTCATCAGTTCACTATTTACAATGAATATGACAAAAGTGTTGTGTGCTATGTCTGGCACGAAGGTGAGGGTGGGATGGAAGCACACGTTTTTGCTTCGTTTAGACAACATGGAAAGCCTAGATAATACTAAGCCGATACTTATTTATAGTGATGGGTGCAGCACACAGAATCGAAATGTAAAATTATCCAACGCCTTGCAACATTTTGCAGTAACTCGAAAAGCAGAATTTCGACAAAAGTACAAGTACCTTGTCTTTGGACATACGCAGATGGAATGCGATTCAGTTCACGCTACCATCGAAAGTAAAAAGAAAGGGAAGGAACTTTTTGTTCCCGCTGATTTTGCTACGGTGATAAAACAAGCTAGATTGTCCCACCCATATCAAGCGTGATTGTCCGGTTCACTAGCTCAGTTGGTAGTGCTTGCATTCCATGCCGTGAGCTCGGGTTCGAATCCCACCGAGGGTGTCAGAAATGATTTCACGTTTCGGTGTTTATTTCAAACCCCAAAATAAAATACCAGCAAGGTTTACTCAGCCTTCATAAGAAATGAGTACCAGCCCCCTCGGGAGCTGGGAAACCCCCCACTTCACTGAAGTGGTTGGCGTAAGGTCGGCCCCCTTACCTGTAAAAAGAAATAGGTTCAACTCACCAAATGCGACCCCTTCGGAGATAACGCGACAAGAAGTTACACTATATGTGTAGCTTAGTTTTAATACTTAGATCATACATTTTTCCGCAATTTTTCGACTCTGAGTTATCTGAAATCTATAAGACCAGTTTCCAAAACAGGAGATCCACGCGTTGTGGATTTAAAAGCTCTGAGATACACAGTCGATGGAACTCAATATAAACTCTGTTTTGATGGGGCATGGAATCCATTGACTCGTCAGGTAACTTCCACCCATGCCATCACAATCCCAAAATTATATATTCGGTCACTCATTATCACTCAAAGAAAACACGATGATCTTCAAGACTTAAAGCGCCTGATTCCTGTCGATTATCACAGCTTTTATGACAATTTACATATTTCAATGAGTAAAAATTATTGTTTTTTTTATATTTTCCATTGACATTTCTAATTTTTTTTTTTTTTTTGGTGCACAACAGGTTGCCCTAATTACAGTGCACCCTCACAGCCATCAACAAGCTGGGAGGAACTCTTTTACCATACTTTTGAAGGTGTCTACATTATATTGAAATATACCTATCTATTTTTGACTCGTTAATGAGTTTGACACTCCGAGTTAAAGGATGCTGTGCCAAGACATCGGTGCGGCTCATTGGTACATGAAAAAGATCATGACCTCGCCCCCGATTATAGTAATTTGGTACAAACAACCTGAAACCCTCCAACAGGGTAGGACTGTCTATTAAACCATTGATGACTTTATAAGTGAGCACCATCAGGGTCCCGTTGCGCCTAGTTTCTAAGCTCCTGAAGCCAGTTTCCCGAAG
Organism: Agapetus fuscipes; assembly: GCA_951799405.1. NCBI lineage: Eukaryota > Metazoa > Arthropoda > Insecta > Trichoptera > Glossosomatidae > Agapetus > Agapetus fuscipes. Next base: position 11,590,808 of record OX637352.1, read on the forward strand.
CAGGTCCTCATGGTGCATGAACTGAGGGTAGTTTCCCTGTGTTCTCATGAGGAGGTACCTCAGGAACTTCTTCTGGAGCTGTTCTAACATATTAATGTACTTCCGCTGATGAGGTGTCCACACCTCAACAGCGTACTCTAATTTAGATCGAACGACGCAGCTGAAGACATCTGCCATCGCCCTGGGCTCTGTAAACTGTTTACAGAGTCTAATAACAAAACCCAGAAGCCGATAGCATTCGGTCGTCAACTGCGTCATATGGTCTGAGAAATTCAGTCCGGGATCAAAGACAACTCCCAGATCCCTAAATGAGGTCACACGAGTTAGTATTTGCCCACCTATACTATACTCATGAAAAGTGGGATTATGAGATTTAGTGAAGTACATGATAACGCATTTCTTAAAATTTAAGAAGAGTTTGTTTTGCTCAGCCCAAACTGCTAATGCGTTCAAGTCCTCCTGTAATTTTACGCAGCATTGAGTGTCTATAATCTTTGTATAGACCTTCAAGTCATCTGCGTATAATAGACACGAACTATGTTTTATGATGCAACGTCATTGACAACGTCATTGACAAATATGAGGAAAGCCAGTGGGCCCAAATTGGATCCTTGCGGGACTCCAGAAAGTGGTTGAACTGTCAATGATGTATAGCCATTAATATCAACATATTGTTGTCTATTTCTTAAATATGATGCGAAAAGTGAGAGAAGAGATTTACTTAATCCAAATACGTGCATTTTCTTGAGTAGGACGTCATGGTCTACCCTGTCGAATGCTTTAGAAAAGTCCATATATATACCACATCAGTCTGGTGCTGAGAATCCAGATTTTCGGCTATTTCTGCACTTAATGTGAGAAGATTGGAAATTGTAGACCTCTTTGGTAGGAAGCCATGTTGATGAATGGTAATACGTGATTTAATGTTAATCAGTAAGTTTTTATGAATTAAACTTTCAAAGATCTTCGCAAATGTCGATAAGATAGAGATAGGTCTATAGTTTCGGACATCTGTTTTTGTATCTGCTTTGTGTATGGGAATGACTCTTGTTAACTTCCAAAATTGAGGAAATTCACATTGTTCAACACACAGATTTAAAATAAACCTTAATGGTTCAGCTACAGTATTGGATAAGGCTGCTATTACGCCTGGTGGAATGTTATCAGGGTCCGCTGCTTTGTTTGGGTTAATGTTGAGCAGACAGGTTTGTACCTCTTCCAACGTAAAATGCTCAATTCCAATACTGTTGGTATTACAGAGAGGCGAGTTATTAAGGATGATTTCCACATCTAACTCAGGGACCAGGGAACTGTAGACAGATTGAAAATAGTCTGAGAATCTTTCGCAGACTAATTGAGGATCAGTCGTGATCTCATCCCCATCTGTCAATGTATACTTCACAGTGCTGTCTTTTTTCAGTGAGGAAGACCGAGAAAGGTATGGATGGACCAAATTTTCGAAATAGCGAGTGAATGGAATATCCAGAGTCATAATAAAAGGAGAGCTTGTATGAAAAAGGTTATGACTCTGGATGAAATGAAAGAAGTATGCAAGGACAGGAAGAAGTGGCGGCTAATCTGCAATGCTGATTTGTAATGTTGGTTTATTAGTTTGCTACATTTTTTGCATAAGAAATTTTTGACTTTTTTTGTATAGATTTATTTTTAAGGTTTTGTTGTTTTTTTTTTTTTTTTGTAAACTTAAATGTCATTTATTACTCGTATTCCTTGACTTATAGGTTGGTATGAGGCTGACCACCCATACTGTAAAAAATGGTTCACTTTGCCAATGTCACCCCTGTTTCAGGGAATGTCGGCAGGAGTTGCAGGGCTTATGTTCATTTGAGTTTGGATTTTATTTGTAAGTACACATTCAGCATTTGTAAGCGCGAACTACACGTGTTTGTTTGTGGGCATACATCTGAGAGCTTTAAATGAATATATGCTTGCAACTTAGATTATAGATTATAGACACAACTCCTTGACTGATAGGTTGGTATGCAGCTGACCACCCATACTGTAAAAAATAGTTCACTTTGCCAATGTCACCCCTGCTTCAGGGAAGGTCGGCAAGAGTTGCAGGGCTTATGTTCATTTGAGCGCGAAATTATGCATGTCTGCTTGTGGGAATGCATTTAATACGAATCTCAAATGATACATATCTTTGCAGCTTAGATTTAGATTTAGATTAGACATACCTCCAAAATTCCCTTGAGCCATTTCCGACTCCAGTCTGAATATTCTCTAGATAGGACTTATGAGCATGAGCAATGTCAGACTTTAGTTGAGTGCGTTTCTCTTTAAATTTAATATAGTTACTCTTGGTTTTATTCTTCAGGTATACATTATGCAGATGTCTCTTAGATCTCAAGTCTGCAATTATTCTTTGAGAAAACCAAATTGGATAAGTCCTACCTGTACATGGTCTCCTTTTTTAGGAGCACACAAATCAAAAAATTTATAAATCACAGTGTAAAAATATTTTAAAATTAAGTTACTATCGGTCATTTTATACATTTGAGACCAATCATACACTCTAATAATATTATTACATCTATCTACATCTAATAATTTAAAATTAATGTTAGAATTAATATAATTATTTAACGAATAATGGCACTGATTGTCTTGTGTATCTGTGTGCGTGGGCTGGCTGTGTTGGTGTGGTGGCGGCCGCTTCGCCTCCTCACACAGAGGCGCAGCTCGCGGGCGCGCTGTTACCAATAGTGTGGGGTGGTGTCTATCTTCAGACACCATCGGTTCTTCACTACGCTCCACAGTACATGTTAATTTACAGTTGCTCATCACTAAGTCTAAAATGTTCCCATAGCTGTTTTTGATTTCATTTATTTGGGTAAAACAATTCCCTTCTGTGAAGCACAATAACTCCAGTCTCGTTGAATCGTTCACACTGTTCATATTAAAATCCCCGATTACAATTACACTACGACCGCTCATCGCTGGGGCACTCTTTTTAAAATTTTCAAAAAAATTGACTCTTTCTTGTTCTCCTTCCCGGCACTGGAAGTAAACGACGCATATGTAAACAGGGGTGAACTTTTTAGTGACTTTCACCCACAGATGCTCGCCATCCGTCTCCATGCTGGGCATTCTTTGTGAAGCAAGCGTATTTTTTTATTGCTAAGCAATGACAGCTATGATAAAATTTTATAATCTTGTTAAATAAATTGAATTAATTGTAAAGTTAAATTAATTGCAGCTGCAGCAACCTCGTATCTAAGGTATGAAGGTAAACATATGTTGATATTTACTGAATACAACAAACACATATCTCTAAAATGTTACAGTACTCTCCTATTGTTTTATCTAAAAAATAAACAAATAACTTAAAACATGTGTTTTTTTATAATGCACAAAACCCTTTTTAAATTTTTTGCATGTTTACGAAATTACTCATTTTAGTTAGTTTTTTATCTCTCTTGAAAACTTGTATAATTTGTAAGGCGACGATATTAAGTCTAATATTACTTTATTTTAATTTGGATCTGTTATGTGTATAAGTAGGTACCTAATTAAGAATTTTTTGTACATCATTTATATTTTTTTGTGCTCCTTGACTGATGGTTGGTGTGAGGCTGACCACCCGTGCTGTAAAAATCGGTTCACTTTTGCCAATGCCACCCCGGTTCAGGGAACGGCGGCAGGAGTTGCAAAGTTTATGTTCACGTGAGGTTTTGTTTATTTGTATGCACACATGCAAAATGTGTAGGCGCGAACTTACAACACCCTTGAAGTGACTCAGCGCCCTTGGAGTGACTACATCACGAAACAGCGCTATAAAGAAATCATCAACTCATCATCATCTACATGTGCCTGTCTGTGGGCATGCATTTAATATGAGCCTTAAATGTTAACATATCTTTGCAGCTTAGATTATTATAGATAGATAGCCGCCAACATTACAGATCAACCGCCATTTCTTGCTGTCCTTACATACTTCTATCATTTCCTCCAGAGTCATAACCTTCTTCATACAGGCTTTTCTTTTGTTGGGTGGCATTGGCAAAGTGCAACATTGTTTAACAGTTTGGATGGTCAGTCATTTTATTTGCTTTTAGTTTTCTTTCTTTTGTTAAAAGACTTAAAAGAATAATTTATTTTACAAAAACTGCATTTTTCATTTTACATGTTTTCTAATAAAACAAATTTTAACGCAAGAAAACTATGTGCAATATACACATTTCCTAATGTTAAGGGGTTGGGCTGCGTAGTAGCCAGGGGCGGAGCCCCTAGTTAAGATTTATAATCAACATGATAGCACACATATAGTTTCAGTCCAGTGTGAAATTCTTTGATTTTAAAAAATGTAATTTGTCATGTATGTTCCTTGACTTATAGGTTGTTATGCGGCTGACCACCCATAATATAAAAATTGGTTCACTTTGCCAATGTCACCCCTGTTTCAGGGAAGGACGGCAAGAGTTGCAAGGCTTATGTTCATTTGAGATTGGGTTTTTATATTGTAGGTCCACATGCGGCATGTGTTAGCGCGAAATTATACATATCTGCTTGTGGGAATGCATTTAGTATAAATCTTAAATGATATATATCTTTGCAGCTTAGATTAGATTAGATTAGATTAGATTAGTGAATATGCTTTTGCATTTTTAAAGAAAAAAAATGACAAACTTTGTAATACCATTGACCACTGTGTGACATGTGAGCCTTTGACTGTTTAAGTACATTTATAATCACACTGAGGCTGACCACCCATACTGTGAAAAATGGTTCACTTTGCAAATGTTACCCCTGTGTCAGGGAAGGTCGGCAAAAGTTGTAGGGCTTATGGTCATTTGAGGTTTGGATTTTATTTGTAAGTACACATTCAGCATTTGTAAGTGCGAACTACACCTGTTTGTTTGTGGGCATGCATCTGAGAGCTTTAAATGAATATATCCTTGCAACTTAGATTATAGATCGCATGCAAATAGTTTGCGCCAAGTGTGAGTAAGTTTATGGCTTTTTAAATCTTTTGACAGCTTGGCTTTATATTCACACCTATCACACGCAAATGGTTTAAGTGATTGTGTAGTTTGTGCTTTTTTAAATAACCGAAATGTGTAGCCTTATACTCACACTGATCACAAGCAAATGGTTTGTGTCCAGTGTGTCTTAGTTTGTGTATTTTCAAATCACTTAATCGTATAGCCTTATAATCACACTGATCACAAGCAAATGGTTTGTGTTCAGTGTGAGTTAGTTTATGGCTTTTCAAATCCTTTGAAAGCTTGGCTTTATATTTACACCTATCACACTCAAATGGTTTAAGTTCAGTGTGTCTTAGTTTGTGTATTTTCAAATCACCTAATCGTGTAGCCTTATAATCACAATGATCACAAGCAAATGGTTTGTGTTCAGTGTGAGTTAGTTTATGTCTTTTTAAATATTTTGACAGCTTGGCTTTATATTCACACCTATTACACGCGAATGGTTTAAGTTCAGTGTGTCTTAGTTTTTGTATTTTTAAATTACCTAATTGTGTATTCTTATATTCACACTGATCACAAGCAAAAACCTTGTGCCCAGTGTGCTTTAGTTTATGGCTTTTCAAATCATTTGACCGTTTGGCTTTATAATCACACCTATCACACGCAAATGGTTTTAGTCCAGTGTGTCTTAGTTTGTGCTTTTTTAAATAACCGAAATGTGTAGCCTTATACTCACACTGATCACAAGCAAATGGTTTGCGTCCAGTGTGACTTAGTTTGTGTTTTTTCAAATGATCTAATTGTGTAGCCTTATGATCACACTGATCACAAGCAAATGGTTTAAGTCCAGTGTGACTTAGTTCGTGCCTTTTTAAATTACCTAATTGTGTAGTCTTATATTCACACTGATCACAAGCAAATACCTTGTGCCCAGTGTGCTTTAGTTTATGGATTTTCAAATCATTTGACCGTTTGGCTTTATAATCACACCTATCACACACAAATGGTTTAAGTCCAGTGTGTCTTAGTTTGTGCTTTTTCAAATTACCCAATACTGTAGCCTTATAATCACACTGATCACAAGCAAATGGTTTAAGTCCAGTGTGACTTAGTTTGTGCCTTTTTAAATTGCCTAATCGTGTAGCCTTATAATCACACTGATCACAAGCAAATGGTTTAAGTCCAGTGTGACTTAGTTTGTGCGTTTCCAAATTACCTAATAGTGTAGGCTTGTGTCCAGTGTGATTAAGTTTATGGCTTTTCAAATCCTTTGAAAGCTTGGCTTTATATTTACACCTATCACACGCAAATGGTTTAAGTTCAGTGTGTCTTAGTTTGTGTATTTTCAAATCACCTAATCGTGTAGCCTTATAATCACAATGATCACAAGCAAATGGTTTGTGTTCAGTGTGAGTTAGTTTATGTCTTTTTAAATATTTTGACAGCTTGGCTTTATATTCACACCTATTACACGCGAATGGTTTAAGTTCAGTGTGTCTTAGTTTTTGTATTTTTAAATTACCTAATTGTGTATTCTTATATTCACACTGATCACAAGCAAAAACCTTGTGCCCAGTGTGCTTTAGTTTATGGCTTTTCAAATCATTTGACCGTTTGGCTTTATAATCACACCTATCACACGCAAATGGTTTTAGTCCAGTGTGTCTTAGTTTGTGCTTTTTTAAATAACCGAAATGTGTAGCCTTATACTCACACTGATCACAAGCAAATGGTTTGCGTCCAGTGTGACTTAGTTTGTGTTTTTTCAAATGATCTAATTGTGTAGCCTTATGATCACACTGATCACAAGCAAATGGTTTAAGTCCAGTGTGACTTAGTTCATGCCTTTTTAAATTACCTAATTGTGTAGTCTTATATTCACACTGATCACAAGCAAATACCTTGTGCCCAGTGTGCTTTAGTTTATGGATTTTCAAATCATTTGACCGTTTGGCTTTATAATCACACCTATCACACACAAATGGTTTAAGTCCAGTGTGTCTTAGTTTGTGCTTTTTCAAATTACCCAATACTGTAGCCTTATAATCACACTGATCACAAGCAAATGGTTTAAGTCCAGTGTGACTTAGTTTGTGCCTTTTTAAATTGCCTAATCGTGTAGCCTTATAATCACACTGATCACAAGCAAATGGTTTAAGTCCAGTGTGACTTAGTTTGTGCGTTTCCAAATTACCTAATAGTGTAGGCTTGTGTCCAGTGTGATTAAGTTTATGGATTTTCAAATCATTTGACACCTTGGCTTTATAATCACACCTATCACAAGCAAACGGTTTGTGTTCTGTATGTCTTAGTTTGTGCGTTTTCAAATTACTTAAAACTGTAGCCTTATAATCACACTGATCACAAGCAAATGGTTTAATTCCAGTGTGACTTAGTTTGTGCCTTTTTAAATGACCGAAATGTGTAGCCTTATACTCACACTGATCACAAGCAAATGGTTTGTGTCCAGTGTGACTTAGTTTGTGTCTATTTTCAAATCACTTAATCGTGTAGCCTTATAATCACACTGATCACAAGCAAATGGTTTGTGTTCAGTGTGAGTTAGTTTATGTCTTTTCAAATCTTTTGACAGCTTTGCTTTATATTCACACCTATCACACGCAAATGGTTTAAGTTCAGTGTGTCTTAGTTTGTGTATTTTCAAATCACCTAATTGTGTAGCCTTATAATCACACTGATCACAAGCAAATGGTTTGTGTCCAGTGTGTCTTAGTTTGTGTATTTTCAAATCACTTAATCGTGTAGCCTTATAATCACACTGATCACAAGCAAATGGTTTGTGTCCAGTGTGCGTTAGTTTATGTCTATTCAAAGTACCTATATGATTAGTCTTATAATCACACAAATCACATGCAAATGGTCTATGGCCAGTATGCGTTATTTTATGACTTTTAAAATGATCTGATCGCTTTGTTTTATAATCACACTGATCACACGTAAACAATGTCAATCCAGTGTGTACTTTAGTGTGGTTCTTCAAGTGTGATTTCAAAACTGATTTGTAGCTACATTCATTGCAAGAATAAACAACTAAGTTTTGTGCAATGAATGTCTTTCTACGTTTATCTGTTTTTACAATCCCTTGTTCACTGTCATCATGTGTGTTTATGTTTTGTTGATCTGTTGAGGTGGATGGCCCGCTCTCTGAGGTTGTGTGTCTGTGATGGTGGCTCTTGCTTGTCCCGGGGACGGTTCCACATTCAGATGTGTGCTCCAGCTCGCAGCAACTGAACAACTGATGGATCCTCAAGAGTTTGTTTTGACTGGCCTTGTAGCTGCAGGCATGGCACACATGTTCCACCCTGACTGGATCCCTCTCAGAACTGTCATCTGTAAATAAACCAAAGCAGATCATTATTGTTCTCTCTGTATTGGGACAAAGCAACCTCCACAAGTAATGCCCCACAGGGATGAAGAGCATGACTTTTTTGAAAATTTTAGGGTGTAAGTTATACTTATAAAAAACAGAACTTATATTGTGTTTTTTTTTTTTATTATCTTTTGGAAAGAAGCATTATTATCTCTTTACTTTCTTCTCTAACATAACAGCATTATACGCTTTCTCTATGGAAACATCAACTTGTCACAATAAATGAGTTTAATAGCAAAGAATATATCAACATCTCATAGGTAAAAGTGAATAAATGGACTTATTCTTATTCTCTATTTGACAGGAAATACTGCAATAGATAATATATGAAAGTAAAACAATTTCGGAGTTTTTTTTTCATTACTTTGAATAAGTATGCGACTGTGAAGGTAAGATTCCACCAAAATCGTGTGTAGCACCATTTGTTACGCACAATTTGTACAGAACTTGGAGAGTGCGCGCACTGAGCCATTTGCATGGAAGCCTCTGTGTCCACCAGCAAAGCTGTGCGGAGCTGTTGTTAGCGCTCAGTGCAGGACACTGCAGAACATCTTGCTCACACTCGCACACACGGCGCGGCGGGCTCTTACCAGAAATTGACCGTTGTTTTTCAGAATATGTTTCTTAAAATTTATAGCTTTAGTAAAAGAGTGACATAATTGAAAAAAAACAATCATGTTTATTGATTTTCTATCTAAATCAGGCCTGGCCAACCCGCGGCCCGCGGGCCGCATGCGGCCCGCGACGCCTTAACGTGCGGCCCGCGGTCATGTGTGATGATTTTTTTAAATTATGTATTTGTATATATTTTTATTTAAGAACTTTATTGCCGTTAAATTTGTACAATTTTGAAATCAAAACTACCCCAGAACTTTCCTAGTAAAAACACTATTTGACTGGACTAGAGATATTTTTCAGCGATTTGAGTTGCAGCGGCAACACCTTTAAGCGTTAATGCGTAGGTAATATGGGAGTGCAATTTTGAAAAAAATTTGTCCCGCAAAAACATTGTCGTAGAGGGGAGGGGGGGGGTAACGACAGGTTTCTGTGGCCCTTGGGGAAATTTTAGGCCATCAATGCGGCCCGGGATGCAATTTGGGTTGGCCAGGCCTGATCTAAATGATCAAGTTAAGAATTTCTATATAACTTAAAAAATGCCGCCACAAAAAACTTTCCTTTAAAAAAACACATTTTTTTCACATTTTTCTTGATTTACTTTGTTGCTTTATATTTGGGTTTTTTTTGTTTTTATAATTATAGGATGATGGGATTCTTTATTGAGACGTAATGAAACCGAACCGATTTTGAAGAGATTGATAACTGGTGATGAAAAGTGTATCACGTTTGACAAAAATGTGCGAAAAAGGTCGTGGTCAAAGGTCGGTCAAAGGTCGGTCAGGCTTCACAGACTGCGGCAAAACCTGGGTTAACTCACAATAAGGTGATGCTGTGTCTATGGTGGGATCGGAAGGGCATTGTTCATTATGAGCTTTTACCACCGGGCAAAACCATCGATTCGGATCTCTACTGCCCACAACTGATGAATGAAAGCAAGAAATTGAGAGAAAGCGGCAGGAATTGATAAATAAAAAAGGGTGTGGTCTTTCATCATGATAACGCTAGACCACATACAACTTTAGCCACTCAGCAAAAATTAAGAGAGTTTGGCTGGGAGGTGTTAATGCATCCGCCATGTAGCCCTGACCTTGCACCTTCAGATTTCCACCTGTTTCGGTCTCTTCAAAAATTTTTAGGCAGTGTCAGGTTAACATCAAGAGAGGAGCCAAAACTACTTGTTGCGTTTTTTTGATCAGAAGTCCCAAAATTTCTACAGCAATGGGATCATGTCTCTACCTAAAAGATGGCAGGTAGTCTACGAACAAAATGGCACATACATATGTACTGTTATGTTATTTTTAAATAACATTTTAAATTATACAACCGTAAAGTCAGCGCATGATGGCTGCAGTGACGTTGGCGTGGCGCTAGCTGAACCACGACTGAATTCTGCCGAAGATTCTCGAGTCTCCACTCGCCGTGAATCGGAAACGCGAGACGACAGTCTAGAATTACGTGCGGACGAAGAGGTCGCACACAGCGCTGCGAGGCGGCGATTACTGCCGGGGTTTCCCAGTTGGGGCACCGTGGCCTTAGCTGCGAGGCTTCTACGTGGGGACATGTGGATGGAGCATCCGCCATCCAAGGCACCCGCCTTATGGACCGGAGCCTGGTGCAGAGGAGCCTCCACCCTGAGGCTCCATGTGTTGAGGCATCCGCCTCATGGACTGCGGCTCTCGTAAGCTCGCCTAGGACTCCAGCCAAGTGAACCGCGAGAACTGTGAATGTGTTTAAGTGCTAATACAGGTCTGCCTATTTCCTTCTCCACTATTCCTGTTTCCCTTTTTATGGATTTAACTTTTATATTTGACCTTAACTGATTAAATCTCTTTTGTTAACTTTAGCTCTTGTCTTATCAATTACAACCCTTCCCAAAATACAAGGCGAGCAACACACAGAAAGAACCCCACGCCCTGAGAGAGATGTCAATGATAGCTAGCCGGAGTGAGTATCCTTGTAGGCACATCTTGTGCCTACACCATGGGCACATCACCATTCTAAACCTAACAGCACTGTAATTAAACATAAATTAACTTTGAAAAAAAAAAGACTTGAATTTTCATATAAAATGCAAAGAAACTTTTTCCCCGACCTTTTTTTTTTTTTTTTATAAAAAAATAGATTTGTGGAAAGGAATGCAATCCACCAACCTATTTTACCTGGCCAGTTGTCTTCATGCGAAAGCAAAAGCTTGTGTGCATGCAACGGCATCTGTTGAACCAGGGTCAAAGTTATCGTCGCGGGATTCGAACCAGCGTTATCCGGTTCCAAATAACCTGTCTTGATCTCCGCGGCTATAACACCGACTTACCTATTAGTAATGTTTTAATTAAATATTTTATGAAGTTTATATTGATATAAAAATAAATGTGCAAGTTAATTAAACCTTTGTGGCATAGGCGTCAAGTGTAAACTTGCATACAGTGCGGTTGTCAATCATAGTCGTCATCCAACTTTGAACTTATCCCTGACATCTGTATTCAACAATTCAAAAGTCTGCAAGTGGAATGAGCTAAACCTTTGTGACTGTTGTTCTTGAATAACTAATACATGTGACTGTGCACATAGTTTGTTTGTCAATCAGTTAAGGTAGAAAACAATACTTAAATGTTTTAAAAATATGCTAGAAAAAGTATTCCATCCTGGGGGTATTCATACAGCCAGAATATTCAGAAGCGAAAAGCTTAAATTAGTTTGAGAGATGGCCTACAACCATTCTGAACATGATGAAAGAAAACCAGATATCTGAAATCAGATAAAAAGAAGATAATCCGAAAATTGTGCGTGCCCACCCCTAGTAGTGGGCCCGCGAGAACGAGCGGGAGTATAAAACGCGTACGCCGCGCTCCAGACAGGGAGACACACTGAGACCACGGAACGAGCAACATCTTACCGCGCTCCCGCCAAAATTGGAAGCCGTCTCGCGTTCCCGCCGATTTCCAAGCAGAGACGCAAAACAACTTTGCACCGTCGCCTGGACGTCTCCGCAGACCACTACATCATCACCAGAGAAACTTCGAGACCACCGAGCGGACATCTACATCTCCCGCCAAAATCTCAAGACATCTCTCGCGTTCCCGCCAATTTCCAAGCAGAGACGACATCTTACCTCGTGCCTTCGCCTGGACATCTCCAGCTTCATCATACCTTCACCTGGACATCTCCAGCTTCGCCACATCTTTACCTAGAAGATTCTCAAGACCTCGCCAGGAACAGACTTGAGGCAACCGTCTCCTACAGCACACTGCTCACATCACAACACAAAAGGTCCTTCTTAGGGCCACTTTTAATTTCCCTCAAAAGTTTACAGTTTTTTCTCCTGCTCACAACAAAAGGTCCTTGTTAGGGCCAATCCGAACTTCCTCAAAAGTTTACATGGTTTCGTCCTAATTGCCACTTTCCATATTTCCTTTCCTTCCCCCACTTCAAGCATCAAGCATCCTGCTCGCATCACAAGCAAGGCGGATTAAGGAGGACTTCCGCCTGGACGCAGCTTGAAGACCGGAAGATTGCAACCAATACAACATTTTGAATTACCTTTGATTGAACAGTACTGACTGCATTAAAAATATACACTTTCAAAAACGGGCTTTCAATTCTCACCACACACTCAACCTCCAAAAAAAACATTTCATACTCGTCGGTGGCTTGGATCAAGACGCACTTGAATGTGTCGCCGATGTCATCATGGCGCCTCCGGCGGAGAAGATGTACGACACGCTGAAGAACGCTCTCATCGACCGGTTCAAGGAATCTGAGGAAAAATCCCTAGCAAAGCTGTTACATGGACTCTCCTTGGGAGACAAGAAACCTTCAATGCTTCTCCTCCAAATGAAGCAGCTTGCAGGATACAAACTTCAAGACAGCCCAATTCTTCGCAGCCTGTGGTTCCAGCACCTGCCGCAACAAGCCCAGACGATTTTATCTGTGTCGCCTGACCAGCCACTGGACCAACAAGCCGCAATAGCTGACCGCATTATAGAAGTCTGTCAGGGACCTTCTATCTACAGTATGACGCAGTTACCTACACCAACTTCAAGCCAAGACTCTCTACGCCCACTGGTTACACAGCTCATCACGCAAGTAGGGGAGCTAACGAGGAAAATAGAACAGCTGGAAACAAAACTGCAGAGACAAGGCAGAAGTCACAGTCGCGGACGCTCCGGGAACCGTTTGTCATCAAGCTCATCAAGAACAGCTGACGGTCTTTGCTTCTACCATAGTAATTTCGGAAACAACGCCAGAAAATGTCAACAGCCATGCAAAATGGCGGAAAACTTCAAAGGCGCTCAGTAATAGCAGCTTGCTCGACGCCGACGCCAACACAAAGCTGCAGATTACATGTGTGGGACTCACTGTCATCTCAAAAGTTTCTGATCGACACGGGCTCAGACATTTCCGCCATACCACCCCGCCGCTTCTCCAACAATGCAACCAACACCCAACAGACAGCATTTCCGGAAATCTACGCAGCAAATGGCACCAGGATTCGTACTTATGGTACACAAGACATCAAGATCAGTCTCGGACTTCGCCGTGAGTTTGAGTGGACTTTTATCATCGCGGATGTCGGACAACCCATTATTGGAGCTGATCTTCTCCACCAGCACAACATATTAGTGGACCTACGTAGACAATGTCTTATCGATGGCACAACTCAGCTAATCTCAAGAGGACACAGAGCACCAGGACCATCGGCCAAGCTATCGATGATAAACAATCTTGACCCATACCACAAGATCATCTCCATGTATCCCACATTGATTCACTGTCAAACAAAGGAAGCGCCACAAGCAACGAAACACACAGTGACACACATCATCGAAACCAAGGGACAACCTGTCACAGCCAAAGCACGAAGATTAGCACCTGGACATCTGGAAGCTGCCCAACAAGAATTTGCCAAGATGATGAAACTAGGGATATGCCGCCCATCCAAAAGCAATTGGTCCAGCCCGCTGCATATGGTGAAAAAACCCAATGGAGGTTGGAGACCATGTGGAGACTACCGCGCCTTAAACGCCAAGACCACTCCGGACTGCTATCCCATACCGCACATCCACGACTTCGCACACCGCCTGCATGATGCGAAGATATTCAGTACATTGGACCTAGAACGAGCGTACCATCAAATCCCGGTCAACCCTGAAGATGTGAACAAAACTGCCATCATTACACCATTCGGATTGTTCGAGTTTACAGCCATGCAATTTGGTCTCTGTAACGCAGCTCAAACATTCCAGAGATTCATTCACGAAGTTACCAGAGACCTGGGATTCTGTTTCACCTATATTGACGACATTTTAATTGCGTCCAAGAACGAAGAACAACACACCGAACATTTGAAGACAATTTTCAAAAGGCTGTGCGAGTATGGACTGGTTATCAACCCCGAAAAGTGCAACTTCGGAAAACGAGAAGTTAGCTTTCTGGGATACAAGGTTACCGCAGCTGGAACTTCGCCACTGCCTGAAAAGGTGCAGCAGATCCTCGAGTTCCCCATACCACAAGAAGTGAAAGCACTCCGAAGATTCCTTGGCATGGTCAATTTCTATCGAAGATTTTTACCACACGCAATTAATGCGCAACGTGTTCTATTTGAAGCTACCTCAAACTACAAGAAAAATGACAAGAGACCCATCACATGGACGATCGAGTTGGAAAACGCCTTTAAAAAGTGCAAGGCCGACTTAGCCCAAGCCACTATGCTAGCACACCCCAAACCTGACGCGGAGCTATCACTTGTGGTAGACGCATCAGAGTTCGCCATGGGGGCAGCCCTGCAGCAACTTCAAGAAGGATCATGGCAGCCACTTGCATTTTTTTCAAGAAAATTCAGCGACGCACAGAGAAGATACAGCACATACGACAGAGAACTGTCAGCTATATACGAAGCCACCAAGTATTTTCGGCAGTTAATAGAAGGAAGAATTTTTCACATCCTCACCGATCATAAACCATTGACATTTGCGTTCAGAAACAAGAGGAACTGCTCTACACCGAGACAAGAACGGCAACTGGACTACATCTCACAGTTTACAACAGATGTGAGGTATATACCTGGACCGGACAATGTAGTAGCAGACGCCTTGTCAAGAGTAGAGGCCATAACGATACCTTCAACAATCAACTATGGAGATATCGCTAAAGCGCAATCAACCGACCAAGAGCTAGAAAAACTCAAGAAGGAATCATCTCTGAAATTGCAACTCCAAGAAATACCTGGTACAGCCCTTGCTCTCTGGACAGACACCTCAACGGGAACGTCGAGACCTTTTATACCCAAGGACATGAGACACGAGATAATCAGGATGTACCATGAAAATGCACACACCGGTACAAAAGCAACGTACAGGACTCTGAAAACGAGATTTGTATGGCCTGGACTGCAACGTGATGTCACACAATACGTACGCACGTGCATCACGTGCCAGAAAACCAAGATCACACGGCACACAACAAGCCCGATACAAAGTCTCCCCACACCGGACTCAAGGTTCAGCTATATCCACATAGACCTTGTAGGACCACTGCCGTCATCACAGGAACACACATACATCCTAACAATGATTGACAGGTTCACCAGATGGCCTGAGGCGGTCCCACTGAAGGACATTACCGCTGAGACAGTCGCAAAAGCATTGTTGACAAATTGGATCGCCAGATTTGGCGTACCGTCCCACATTGTAACTGACCAAGGACGCCAATTCGAGTCGCAGCTTTTCAGAGACGTCACACGCCTCATTGGAGCCAAACATATACACACCACCGCATATCATCCGCAGTCAAATGGATTGATCGAGAGATGGCACCGCACCTTAAAAGCCGCCATACGCTCCCAAACAACGTCAAGATGGACTGAAGTCCTGCCAATGATCCTCTTAGGACTGCGGAACGCAATCCGGGAAGACATTGCGTACTCACCAGCTCAACTCACCTACGGCACAACACTACGCATGCCAGGTGATTTTTTTGAGAACTCCACACCAACAGAACCTGATACCTTTGCAAATAAACTACAGCTAACCCTACAAAATATCAGACCGGTACCCACCTCAAACCACAAGAAGGAGCGACCATTCGTGCACAAACATCTACAAGAGTGCACACATGTATTTGTGCGTGTTGACTCACACAAGACACCTCTACAAGCGCCATATGAAGGACCTTTCAAAATCGTTCAGAAAAACGATAAATACTTCATGGTCGACTTCAGTGGGAAAACCAAAACAATCTCAATAGATCGTCTGAAGCCAGCATACATGCCAGATGAAACATACACATCACACGGACCAGAACATTCACAACGGCCCGAAGCAGATGTACCAAACACAGCAACACCAAGGCCACTCAGCCCAGGACCTTCAAATCAACCCGAAGCAGAAAACACCAAAACAAGGTCAGGAAGACGAGTGACCATCCCCAAAAGATACTTGTAAAAGTATTTCCTCACCCCGCTGCAGCCGACTCCCCAATTTCACCCAGCGCAACGAGGCACTGGAGGATTGGAAGTCGCTCACCATAGCTGCACAGCGTAGCAACAAACAACAATCCCGCTGCCCAAGCAGCAAACGCCGAACTACGGCACAGCAATCAATGCTACAACAAACAGCAACCGCTGAGCAACAAACAACCAACCCCGCTACAACAAGTAGTACAATTCCTCACCACAGGGCAACAGCCTGGAAAAACCAGAGGAACTCCATAAATCTGGAGACAACCTGACGACGCCTCAAGGGACCTCAGGACCGCTGCAGCTGACTTCACAATCCTGCCTCCGCATCCGCCTAGGAGGATCGTAAGCACACACAGCTAACAGCGCACACACCAGATACAACGTAGAATCTCTTATCCTGCTACGACGAGTAGTACCTTCATCTTCTGCACAAAAACATCGCATCAATAACGCTCACTTCAAGACGTCATTGACACTGGAGGGGGCCTCTGTGGTGCATCAGTACAGAAGATGAAAGAAAACCAGATATCTGAAATCAGATAAAAAGAAGATAATCCGAAAATTGTGCGTGCCCACCCCTAGTAGTGGGCCCGCGCGAGAACGAGTGGGAGTATAAAACGCGTACGCCGAGCTCCAGAGAGACAGACACACTGAGACCACGGAACGAGCAACATCTTACCGCGCTCCCGCCAAAATTGCAAGCCGTCTCGCGTTCCCGCCGATTTCCAAGCAGAGACGCAAAACAACTTTGCACCGTCGCCTGGACGTCTCCGCAGACCACTACATCATCACCAGAGAAACTTCGAGACCACCGAGCGGACATCTACATCTCCCGCCAAAATCTCAAGACATCTCTCGCGTTCCCGCCAATTTCCAAGCAGAGACGACATCTTACCTCGTGCCTTCGCCTGGACATCTCCAGCTTCATCATACCTTCACCTGGACATCTCCAGCTTCGCCACATCTTCACCTAGAAGATTCTCAAGACCTCGCCCGGAACAGACTTGAGGCAACCGTCTCCTACAGCACACTGCTCACATCACAACACAAAAGGTCCTTCTTAGGGCCACTTTTAATTTTCCTCAAAAGTTTACAGTTTTTTCTCCTGCTCACAACAAAAGGTCCTTGTTAGGGCCAATCCGAATTTCCTCAAAAGTTTCAAGTTACTTCCTATTTGCCAACTTCCATATTTCCTTTCCTTCCCCCACTTCAAGCATCAAGCATCCTGCTCGCCTCACAAGCAAGGCGGATTAAGGAGGACTTCCGCCTGGACGCAGCTTGAAGACCGGAAGATTGCAACCAAGACAACATTTTGAATTAACTTTGATTGAACAGTACTGACTGCATTAAAAATATACACTTTCAAATACGGGCTTTCAATTCTCACCACACACTCAACCTCCAAAGCACGTTTAATAATAAAGAGAAATAACTCGAAAATTGGGGAAATCGAGATTTTGTAATAAAAAGCAAGAACAATGCGAGAAGAATAGGTAGAATGCGACAGCCGTTCAATTTGGACGAATATGACCGAGATAAAACATCGGCCGCCTTTTTCATCCCATACAAGTTGTACTGGTTGTCTAAACTTCAAACGTGATTTCCCAACATTCATGTTTTTTGAGTTATTGCTCTTTATTATTAAACGTGGGCATTGTTAAATTGACAATAATTAATCTGTTCATTCTGATGATTGGTTCACAAACTAGAATAAGAAATACACATCAAAATCTTCTTTCTGCGATATCTCAAAACAAGGAATACGTTCAGTTTTACCTTCAAGGTGTCCATATTGTGGGTATTTAGGAAAAGCTGTGTTTTATAAGCGAAACGTTAATTTTACCAACATTTTGTCGCAGTGGCAGAGGTTAGAACTACACGGCTCACATTATCCACTACAGGGTCCTCGGCTTCCCATTCTTTCTTAATATCCAGTCTCTCTTGCTTCACATCGCTTTCTTCAATGTCTATTTGTTCATCGGAGTGCACTAGTTGTGCATCCATAAACTCCGAGTCCGGCTCCTTCTCAAGCTTCACAACAATGTCCATTGTGACTTAATCATTTGCACACAACAAACAAACAACAATAAAACTGCCTGGAATTCTACAAAAAGAGAAACCAATAGGAAAAACCTTTGTATTAAAACTAAAACAATAACAGTGTTATGCATTAGAATTTTTAAACCAGATTTCTTTAGAGATCTGGTTTAATTTCTCGATTTAATCTCAATTTACAAAAAAGGTGATTCATTAAAACTTTATAATTCAGTTTAACACTAAACGTGTTTCAAAACATGATCACATTTGTAAACCACCTCGGAGTAGGTTTATTTCGTTCTAAACTAGATCGACATACGCAAAATGGCGATCTTCTTCATTCCCCAGCTGATCGTAATGTACGAGATAACTTTCAGAATAAAAGATGTATGAATCAAATAAGAGTTTCAGCAATTACAGTAACTTTAAAATATTAGAATTTTACACTATAACAACAAATTGAGGGCATGCAGCAACGAAACAAATATAAAAACTGTGACAAGAAAAAAAGTGACAGATGCCGCGTCGTGTTATTTTTCAAGTCGCCAATTTTGTAAAACTGTCACTTTTCTTGTAAATAAAGTATGCAGGCCCATCTTTGAGATTTTCTTCGTGATGCCTACAACCAAAACCTGAAGCCACAATGAAGTCATGCTTTGAAAAATACTTGTTTCCATTTTTAGTTCATTCGAAGTCGCAGCCGACATGAGTTTGACAGCTGGAGTGTCGAGAAACGTTCGGGAGGGGGCGTTTACCCGAATTCTTCCGAGCGTCTCCGAAAGCTGTCAAAAATCATGCAAAAACCCACAAAAACCTCAAAAAATTTCATAGACACCAAAATACCTACATAAATGTCGAGCATTTCGTATTTTTTCATACAGAAAAAGCTACCGGAAGTCTGTTTAAGCAGGATTCGGTAAACCAAAAAAAAAAATGTACGTATTTCGCTAATGAATCACCTTTTTATTTATTTTGGTTTAGCGGGCTGGTACAGATTTAAATTGGTTTCTCAAAATCTCGCACTAAACAGGTATGGGCGGAATCTAATGAATAACACTGTAAGGGTTTCCGACCGGACCGGTGTGAAGGCAGCCTGACAGGTGCTAGCCTGACAGCTGGGGAAATCTGGGGATGTAAACGAAAAAAGCCGTTTCCCTACATGTATGGATTTTATTTTCATGCGAATTTAATACTATTTATTCATTCCTTAAGTTTTTTTTCCATTAAACCAGCTGGTATGTCCACCAATTGTCTTTTCGTTCGTGAAGATTTCAATATTTTTGTGCTGGAAGATTGTGGGAGAACGAAATCATAAACACCCCCTTTTTTTCTTCCGAAATGATAGTGAAGCAAAGCATAATATGCAGTCACATTTTTGTGCATATTTTTTAAAGTTGTGAAAAAAAAATCTTAAAATTTTTCATACTTTACAGATTTCAATATTTTTGTGCTGAAAGATTGTGGGAGAACGAAATCATAAACACCCCCTTTTTTCTTCCAAAATGATAGTGAAGCTAATCATAAAGCACAATATGCAGTCGCATTTTTGTGCATACTTTTTAAGGTTGTGAAAAAAAAAACTTAAAATTTTTCATACTTTACAGGTTTCAATATTTTCGTGCTGGAAGATTGTGGGAGAACGAAATCATAAACACCCCCTTTTTTTCTTCCGAAATAATAGTGAAGCTAATCATGAAGCATTATATGCAGTCACATGTTTGTGCATATTTTTTAAGGTTGTGAAAAAAATATCTTAAAATTTTTCATACTTTACAGATTTCAATATTTTTGTGCTGGAAGATTGTGGGAGAACGAAATCATAAGCACCCACTTTTTTCTTTCAAAATGATAGTGACGCTAATCATGAAGCATTATATGCAGTCACATTTTTGTGCATATTTTATAAGGTTGTGAAAAATAAATCTTAAAATTTTTCATACTTTACAGATTTCAATATTTTTGTGCTGAAAGATTGTGGGAGAACGAAATCATAAACACCCCCTTTTTTCTTCCAAAATGATAGTGAAGCTAATCATAAAGCACAATATGCAGTCGCATTTTTGTGCATACTTTTTAAGGTTGTGAAAAATAAATCTTAAAATTTTTCATACTTTACAGATTTCAAAATTTTTGTGCTGGAAGATTGTGGGACAACGAAATCATAAGCACCCACTTTTTTTCTTCCGACATGATAGTGACACTAATCAAAAAGCGTTATATGCAGTCACATTTTTGTGCATATTTTTTAAGGTTGTGAAAAAAAAATCTTAAAATTTTTCATAGTTTACAGATTTCAAAATTTTTGTGCTGGAAGATTGTGGAAGAACGAAATCATAAACACCCCCTTTTTTTCTTCTGACATAATATTGACGCTAATCAAGAAGCATTATGTGCAGTCACATTTTTGTGCATATTTTTTAAGGTTGTGAAAAATAAATCTTAAAATTTTTCATACTTTACAGATTTCAAAATTTTTGTGCTGGATGATTGTGGGAGAACGAAATCATAAGCACCCACTTTTTTTCTTCTGACATAATATTGACACTAATCAGAAAGCGTTATATGCAGTCACATTTTTGTGCATATTTTTTAAGGTTGTGAAAAAAAATCTTAAAATTTTTCATACTTTATAGATTTCAAAATTTTTGTGCTGGAAGATTGTGGAAGAACGAAATCATAAACAACCCCTTTTTTTCTTCTGACATAATATTGACGCTAATCAAGAAGCATTATGTGCAGTCACATTTTTGTGCATATTTTTTAAGGTTGTGAAAAATAAATCTTAAAAATTTTCATACTTTACAGATTTCAAAATTTTTGTGCTGAAAGATTGTGGGAGAACGAAATCATAAACACCCACTTTTTTTCTTCCGAAATGATAGTGGCACTAAACAGAAAGCATTTTATGCAGTCACATTTTTGTGCATATTTTTAAAGTTTGTGAAAAAAAAATCTTAAAATTTTTCATACTTTACAGATTTTAAAAATTTTGTGCTGGAAGATTGTGAGAGAACGAAATCATAAGCAACCACTTTTTTTCATCCGAAATGATAGTGACGCTAATCGTGAAGCATTATATGCAGTCACATTTTTGTGCATATTTTTTAAGGTTGTGAAAAATAAATCTTAAAATTTTTCATACTTTAGAGATTTCAAAATTTTTGTGCTGGAAGATTGTGGGAGAACGAAATCATAAGCACAAACTTTTTTTCATCCGAAATGATAGTGACGCTAATCAGGAAGCATTATATGCAGTCACATTTTTGTGCATATTTTTTAAGTTTGTGAAAAAAAAATCTTAAAATTTTTCATACTTTACAGATTTCAAAATCTTGTGCTGGAAGATTGTGGGAGAACGAAATCATAAGCACCCACTTTTTTAGATTTTTTTTTTCACAAACTTAAAAAATATGCACAAAAATGTGACTGCAAATAATGCTTTATGATTAGTGTCACTATCATTTTGGATGAAAAAAAGTGGGTGCTTATGATTTCGTTCTCCCACAATCTTCCAGCACAAAATTTTTTAAATCTGTAAAGTATGAAAAATTTTAAGATTTTTTTTTTACAACCTTAAAAAATATGCACAAAAATGTGACTGCATATAACGCTTTCTGATTAGTGTCACTATCATGTCGGAAGAAAAAAAGTGGGTGCTTATGACTTCGTTCTCCCACAATCTTCCAGCATAAAAATTTAGAAATCTGTAAAGTATGAAAAATTTGAAGATTTTTTTTTCACAACCTTAAAAAATATGCACAAAAATGTGACTGCATATAATGCTTCATGATAAGCGTCACTATCATTTCGGAAGAAAAAAAGTGGGTGCTTATGATTTCGTTCTCCCACAATCTTCCATCACAAAAATTTTAAAATCTGTAAAGTATGAAAAATTTTAAGATTTTTTTTTCACAAACTTAAAAAATAAACACAAAAATGTGACTGCATATTACGCTTCCTGATTATTGTCACTATCATTTCGGAAGAAAAAAAGTGGGTGCTTATGATTTCGTTCTCCCACAATCTTCCAGCACAAGAATTTTAAAATCTGTACACTATGAAAAATTTTAAGATTTTTTTTTCACAACCTTAAAAAATATGCACAAAAATGTGACTGCATATAACGCTTCCTGATTAGTGTCACTATCATTTCGGAAGAAAAAAAGTGGGTGCTTATGATTTCGTTCTCCCACAATCTTCCAGCACAAGAATTTTGAAATCTGTACACTATGAAAAATTTTAAGATTTTTTTTTCACAACCTTAAAAAATATGCACAAAAATGTGACTGCATATAACGCTTCCTGATTAGTGTCACTATCATTTCGGAAGAAAAAAAGTGGGTCCTTATGATTTCGTTCTCCCACAATCTTCCAGCACAAGAATTTTGAAATCTGTAAAGTATGAAAAATTTTAAGATTTATTTTTCAGAACCTTAAAAAATTTGCACAAAAATGTGACTGCATATAATGCTTCCTGATTAGTATGACTATCATTTCGGAAGAAAAAAAGTGGGTGCTTATTAATTCGTTCTCTCACAATCTTCCAGCACAAAATTTTTAAAATCTGTAAAGTATGAAAAATTTTAGGATTTTTTTTTCACAAACTTAAAAAATATGCACAAAAATGTGACTGCATATAATGCTTTCTGATTAGTGCCACTATCATTTCGGAAGAAAAAAAGTGGCTGCTTATTACTTCGTTCTCCCACAATCTTCCAGCACAAAAATTTTGAAATCTGTAAAGTATGAAAAATTTTAAGATTTATTTTTCACAACCTTTAAAAATATGCACAAAAATCTGACTGCATATAATGCTTCATGATTAGCGTCACTATCATTTTGGATGAAAAAAAGTGGGTGCTTATGATTTAGTTCTCCCACAATCTTCCAGCACAAGAATTTTGAAATCTGTAAACTATGAAAAATTTTAAGATTTTTTTTTCACAACCTTAAAAAATATGCACAAAAATGTGACTGCATATGATGCTTTTTGATTAGTATCACTATCATTTTGGAAGAAAAAAAGTGGGTGCTTATGATTTCGTTCTCTCACAATCTTCCAGCACAAAATTTTTAAAATCTGTAAAGTATGAAAAATTTTAGGATTTTTTTTTCACAAACTTAAAAAATATGCACAAAAATGTGACTGCATATAATGCTTCTTGATTAATGCCACTATCATTTTGGATGAAAAAAAGTGGGTGCTTATGATTTCGTTCTCCCACAATCTTCCAGCACAAGAATTTTGAAATCTGTAAAGTATGAAAAATTTTAAGATTTTTTTTTCACAACCTTAAAAAATATGCACAAAAATGTGACTGCACATAACGCTTCCTGATTACTGTCACTCACATTGGGAAGAAAAAAAGTGGGTGCTTATGATTTCGTTCTCCCACAATCTTCCAGCACAAGAATTTTGAAATCTGTAAAGTATGAAAAATTTTAAGATTTATTTTTCACAACCTTAAAAAATATGCACAAAAATGTGACTGCTTATGATGCTTTCTGATTAGTATCACTATCATTTCGGAAGAACAAAAGTGGGTGCTTATGATTTCGTTCTCTCACAATCTTCCAGCACACAATTTTTGAAATCTGTAAAGTATGAAAAATTTTAGGATTTTTTTTTCACAAACTTAAAAAATATGCACAAAAATGTGACTGCATATAATGCTTCTTGATTAGTGCCACTATCATTTTGGATGAAAAAAAGTGGGTGCTTATGATTTCGTTCTCCCACAATCTTCCAGCACAAGAATTTTGAAATCTGTAAAGTATGAAAAATTTTAAGATTTTTTTTTCACAACCTTAAAAAATATGCACAAAAATGTGACTGCATATAACGCTTCCTGATTAGTGTCACTATCATTTCGGAAGAAAAAAAGTGGGTGCTTATGATTTCGTTCTCCCACAATCTTCCAGCACAAGAATTTTGAAATCTGTAAAGTATGAAATATTTTAGGATTTTTTTTTCACAACCTTAAAAAATATGCACAAAAATGTGACTGCATATAATGCTTTATGAATAGCTTCACTATCATTTCGGAAGAAAAAAAGGGGATGTTTATGATTTCGTTCTCTCACAATCTTCCAGCACAAAAATATTGAAATCTGTAAAGTATGAAAAATTTTCAGATTTTTTTTCACAACCTTTAAAAATATGCACAAAAATTTTATTGCTTTGTTTACTTCCTTATATACTTAGCCATCATTAAAAAATATTAAAATACAGTTTGTATGTTTCGTTGTAGCACAAAATTCCATACCGTTAAATGTGCATTTACTATGAAGAACTGGGGTATGTGGTCAATTTTTATGTATTCTTCAGTAGTTTTACGTATGCTTTATTTGTTTGGATTATTTAATTTATTTAATTTGTACTTTAATCACATTTAAATTTACTTTGTATAATTATTTTTATAATGTGGGGAAATTCAATTTTTCCCAACTGTCAGGCTGGCACCTGTCAGGCTGTCTTCACACCGGTGGCGTCCGGACTGGTGTTGATTTGTCATTTTGTAGAATTCCGATAAGGTTTTTTTGTTTATCTATTTTGGCTCGGTGATTAAGTTACAATGGACATTGTTGTGAAGCTTGAGAAGGAGCCTGACTCGGAGTTTATGGATGCACCACTAGTGCACTCAGATGAACAAATAGACATAGAAGAGAGCGATGTGAAGCAAGAGAGACTGGATATTAAGAAAGAATGGGAAGCCGAGAACTCTGTAGCGGATAATGTGAGCCGACTAGTTCTAACCTCTGCTACCGTGATAAAATGTTGGTAAAATAAATACTTCTGTTGAAAACCACAGCTTTTGTTAAACACAGCAATCTATTATTTAACAAAAACGTCGGCGGATAAGAAAGGTGCCATTGGACCATGGTCTAACCCGAAAACCGCAAACACTATTTTTAACTAACCCTGAGCATGAAAGTGGAAGGTTAAACCGTTTTAGTGCCATCGTTTTTTACTCATGTAAAAACTAAAATCTAAATCCACAGTCTAAATCTAAGTCGCAAAGATATATATCATTTAAGATTTATATTAAATGCATTCCCACAAGCAGATATGTATAATTTCGCGCTAACACATGCCGCATGTGGACCTACAATCTAAAAACCCAATCTCAAATGAACATAAGCCTTGCAACTCTTGCCGTCCTTCCCTGAAACAGGGGTGACATTGGCAAAGTGAACCAATTTTTTATATTATGGGTGGTCACCCGCATAACAACCTATAAGTCAAGGAACATACATGACAAATTACATTTTTTTAAATCAATAAATAACAATATACACATGGACATAAAAAACTAAATCATAAAACCAATTTCACTTTAACAAACCCTAGCCGCCAACATCACAGATCAACCGCCATTTCTTTCTATCCTTGCATACTTCTTTCATTTCCTCCAGAGTCATAACCTTCTTCATACAAGCTCTTCTTTTATTATGACTCTGGATATTCCATTCATTCGCAATTTCGGATATTTGGTCCATCCATACCTTCTCAGTCTTCCTCTACCACGACATCCATCTATTCTACCAACATATACTTTCTTTGTCAGTCTTTCCTCATTCATTCTCTCCATATGCCCAAACCATCTTAACAAAGTTCTTTTAATCTTCACTTTCACGCTTTCTTTTGCACCACATTCTTTTCTTACAAAATCATTCCTCACCCTGTCACTCCGTTTTTTCCCAATCATACTTCTTAGAAAGTCCATTCAACAGTATGGACTTAACTAATTTCACTTTCATTCACCGTCCAGGCCTCGCTTCAAAAACACACATACTTACATAGTCGGAATTGCACATTATTAAACATTTACGATTAAAAGGAAATAGGGGCATAAGTGACGTTTTGGTTAAAAATTAGTTATGAATGCTATCTTACTTAAAAACTTCCACTCTTTTTAATGCGCTCACTTCCATGGATCTACGATGACCTTTTGTGTTGTTTATGCCCAAGCAAAAAAACGGGTTTCGAAGTATGGTTTTGGTGAAACCGACAAGATTTTTGCCGTTTTTTGTCCTAAAGGCGTTTGTGACATAAAAAAATCGTAAAACCACATAAATGGAAATGCTAATAAATGCCTTTATTTTTTTTAATTAAGAGCGGTTTTGATTTTTACGATATCATACAAAATAAAAAAGTTATGGCCATTTTTCTGAAATCTCAAACTTTAAACTGCTCTCCTAAACAATTTAGTTTCTTTAACTTTTAAGAGTTGCCCGTTTTCACCAAGAATATTTAAAGATAAAGTGCTGTTTAAAAATATTTAGGTACCAGTTTTGTTTTCACCAGCATTTAAGAACCTCTTAACTCGCTAAGAACTTCTTATATTTGCGAGCCCGATATTCCGCTCCCTAAACTGTCTCTTACGCTAAAGGACACTTTAGCGGCCTGTCAGTGAGGTTATGTCATGTTTTAACTGCAAATAAGTGGATATGGACGCCGATATCCTTGTTTTTTTAGAAACTCTTGAGGATATAGAAGTTGCTAGGACTTATCTACGTCCAAAAAGTTTTGAGAAAGGTAAAAAAATGTCGATAAGAATGACATCGATTTTTGGTGCGGATATCGGCTGTCAAAAATACAATCATGTAGCTCCTTGCACAGAGTATGCTCCTTGCTGGATAAAATTGTAGTAATTTTTATATTTTCGGACAACAGAGCTGTACACATATAGTTTTGGTAAAGATGTTGTGGAATAACTATTATCGTCCATGAATTTATTACGTATTTAAAAACATCGATCTTTTACATTGATGTTTATAGGTACCTACCATAAATTTGTCATATCACAAGCCTTATGATATCCTTATGGATTGTTACTTATTGTTTTGTACAGAAACAATTCAGTGACACACGGGGATAACTGATTAGAGGCATTACAATTTTATGCCACTGTAAGCCATCAGCTGATATCTGTGACAGACGTGAGAGGCGTAAATGTAGGCCCATGTAGCAGGATTGAACAAGTTTCTCGCGGTCAGCCTCTGAAAAGTTGAACCATGTTTCTTCTTTAATTTGATAATTGATTGGTGACCGCCGTATATTTGAAAATGCCGATTTTACATGTCGAATGTGAATTGTCAACAAAAACAAAACCGCATCTGAATGCATCTGCAGACTACAAGCCGGCAACATTACGCTTTTTTTTATAGTGTGTGCATATCAAAATATACTATGTACACACCATTGTAAAGATAAAAATTCAATTAACAAATAATATTTGCAGCGTAAATGGTAGATATTATTATAAACATCAAATATTCATGTGTTGTTTTTATTTGAAATGTGTATATTATTTTATAAACCATAAAATACATTTCGAATTTACAAAAATCGAGTTTCACAACACTAGTGGTTTGCTAAACAGGCTCCTAGCTAGGTGGCCGATTTTTAGGTTTAGCTAGGTGACGGTTTAGAAGGAGTCGGTGAAAACGGGCATGAGTATTCACACAGTGAAAAATGATTTTTATAAGGAATTATAAAACATTTGAGTAATTATTTCACCTTGAGTACTTTCGACTTGCTTATGTCATTAGAATGTCCTCTTGAAAATTGACGTAAGCGAGTCGAAAGTACTTGAGGTGAAATAAATACTCAATTTATGAAAATAAAACTTTTTCAATTTTTATAATTCCTCATAATTTAGTTTTTGTCGCTTATCCCTATTACCTTTTTACCTCGATATCTCAGTGTGTGTGTTTGTAGGCGTTCGCAGCCAAGTCAACATTTTTTTTTGTTGTAAATCGGAGCGTCCTTCTGCTTCCGCATTTCAAACTCTACTGACAAAATATAGGAATAAACAGCCGCTTTATATTGTGTAAGGCGAACTGAGGACCACACTACAGGCGATCCATGGAAAGGCAGGCTATTTTGAGGTTAGGAACGGGTTCAAAATAAGGGGGGCTCCTTTGAGGTTAGGTTGCCCGCTTTTGCAGATGCCTGACTAGGAAAAGAGACTCCTCAGGGTGGTGTTCGTGGCCCAACACCTTGCTCGCTTTCCACTGATGCTAAAGAGGTTCAAAATATAGGTGATGGTAGGTCAAAACAAGATAAAGGAAAGAGGGGGTTTATTTTAAATTACAACAGACAATTGAGAGTATCACCACGCCAAAACGGCAAGACTGACCGGGGGAAAAAAGTTAAATTAGTTCATGAATTAAAGGCTTCGATACGCTCACTGTGACGGAAGAAGTCCGGATGCTTGGATGGCTGGGCGTCGGCGGCTTTTATAACCTTGCCACCAGCCTGACGCGAAGCTTCCACGGTTTTTTCCCACTCTTTCTCCCCCAACGGTCATTCTCAGCCTTTCTTCTTCTTTCAATTTGGGATCCAGATCATTTCTGTTTTCCCCATTTTGGTAGGCATTATTTTCCTCATTTGATAGGTATAATGTTTTTTTTCCCACTTTTTTAGTGACAGTTCCTGTTCGATATGTCTTCTTCTTCTTTGTAACAGGTAGCTATCTGACATTCTAGCTACCTGACAATCTGTGCTGACCATTGATCTAAATTAAATATATAGATGGAGCATTAGCGTATATATCCGATCCACATCATTGTTGCCCTAAATGATAGTGTATGCCCCATTTGCAATCAGTTGTTTACCAAGCGTCGGCAAGGAAACATCGAGGTACCTACATGTAAATTGAAGACAACCATCATGCGAAGATAGCCTGACAGTTTCATCAAATTTTCAAATTTCCCCATATAATAGAAATAAGTTAATTTAATGAAATAAAACTCATGATAAGCGCGTGATGAATTATTACAAACAAAAGCATACAGTAAAAAACCACAAAATATAAAAAAAAACTCAGTTCTTCATACTTATACCCATTATTTGACGATAGATTTTTTTTCTTATATTAGACGCATTAATCGTATTTTTTTAAGGTTTATTTAGATATAAATACAAAAGAAATAAAGATATTAAAATGTAAATAAGCATATAAGACAACTTTCAGAGATGCTCCTTTAAAATAACGGAGAAAAAAATCTGCTGATATTCATAAAATTATCAAAAAATACTCTATTACTAGAAGTAAGATACAGTCAGTAATGCGTCTTTTTTGTTTAAGTTTTTTTTTAGTTCCACACAACCTTAAATATAATGCACTGATTTTTTTTTTTAAGTGTGAATTTATTCGTATTAAGTTATTTTTCCTTACATTTTGGGAAACGTATGTTGTGAGACGTCAGCCTCAGCTGTTGTGTTGTCAGCGGCCCCTGATGTTGTCATGGAGATCAGAAAGAGACAGAAACATAACAAAATTTCTAATGTTTCTTTCTCTTTCTTTCTACAATTTTGTGGCACAACCGTTTGTATAGGAAAACACTCACGCGCTCCATCTATGTATATTATTTATATCGATGGTGCTGACAATTGCCGTACGAAATTTGTATTGAACTTTTCAAGCTGTTTTTTTTATATTTTATTTTGTAAGATTTACATGTTTTATTACGAAAAAAAATGCAATCAATTTTGAGTTTCATTAATTAACTTACTATTTAAGTATAATATACCTATATATTTTTTGGATACTTTCCTTCAACAAATTCAAGTTATTAATTGAACCCAGATAGCATTATTTCATAATATTTCATAAGTTTGTGTTCATTTTGACAGAATTCAAATAACTTTTATCATTTTTGGAAACCTTCAATCTGTAAATTATACATTTCTTTATTTTATTCTGACGGTAACAGATTTAAAAAAAAAAAGTAAACATAATGGACATTTAAAACCCAGAACACCGTTTTGGACGTATTCGCTCTATGGGGTCTTAATGTATTTTTGTTATAAACTCATTTATCCTGACTGGTTTATGTTCCCATAGAGAAAGCGTATAATGTTGTTATGCTAGAGAAGGAAGTAAGGAGGTAATAATGCTCACTAAAGAAAAGATTATAAACACTACTTAAATAAATAATGGCTTGAGTTCTGGGTTTTTTTTAAAGAGTATAAACATGTGCACCAATTTTTTCAACAAAGTCATGCTCCTCATCCCTGTGGGGCATTACTTGTGGAGGTTGCTTTGTACCAATACAGAGAGAACAATAATGTTCTCCTTTGGGTTATTTACAGATGACAGTTCTGAGAGGGATCCAGTCAGGGTAGAACATGTGTGCCATGCCTGCAGCCACAAGGCCAGTCAAAACAAACTCTTGAGGATCCATCAGTTGTTCAGTTGCTGCGAGCTGGAGCACACATCTGAATGTGGATCCGTCCCCGGGACAAGCAAGAGCCACCATCACAGACACACAACCTCAGAGAGCGGGCCATCCACCTCAACAGATCAACAAAACATAAACACACATGATGATAGTGAACAAGGGATTGTAAAAAAAGCTAAATGTACAAAGACATCTATTGCACAAATCTCTGATGTTTATTCTTGCAATGAATGTAGTTACAAATCAGTTAGGAGATCAAACTTGAAGAAACACACTCAAGTACACACTGGTTTAAAACGGTTTGTGTGTGATCAGTGTGATTATAAAGCGAATCTGTCAAATGAATTGAAAAGTCATAAACTAACACACACTGGTTTGAAACCATTTGCATGTAATCAGTGTGATTATAAGGCTAATCATATAGGTACTTTGAATAGACATAAAGTAACGCACACTGGACAAAAACCATTTGCTTGTGATCGGTGTGATTATAAGACTACACAATTAGCTACTTTGAAAAGGCACAAACTAAGTCACACTAGACTTAAACCATTTGCTTGTGATCAGTGTGACTATAAGGCTACACAATTGTGTAATTTAAAAACACATAAACTAAGACACACTGGGTGCAAGCCATTTGCTTGTGATCAGTGTGATTATAAGGCTACAGTTTTAAGTAATTTGAAAACGCACAAACTAAGACATACAGAACACAAACCGTTTGCTTGTGATAGATGTGATTATAAAGCCAAGCTGTCAAATGATTTGAAAATCCATAAACTAACGCACACTGGACGTAAGCCATTTGCTTGTAATCAGTGTGATTATAAGGCTACACATTTAGGTAATTTGATAAGGCATAGACTGACTCACACTGGACTTAAACCATTTGCTTGTGATCAGTGTGATCATAAGGCTACACAATTAGGTAATTTGAAAACACACAAACTAAGACACACTGGACTTAAACCATTTGCGTGTAATATGTGTGATTATAAAGCCAAACGGTCAAATGATTTGAAAAGCCATAAACTAAAGCACACTGGACACAAGGCATTTGCTTGTGATCAGTGTGATTATAAGGCTACACAGATAGGTACTTTGAAAAATCATAAGCTTACACATACTGGACTTACTTTTGCTTGTGATCAGTGTGATTATAAAGCCAAGCTGTCAAAA
This sequence comes from Agapetus fuscipes, assembly GCA_951799405.1. NCBI lineage: Eukaryota > Metazoa > Arthropoda > Insecta > Trichoptera > Glossosomatidae > Agapetus > Agapetus fuscipes. The sequence continues at coordinate 11,622,630 of OX637352.1, forward strand.
CATTTGAAAAGCCATAAACTTACTCACACTTGACACAAACCGTTTGCTTGTGATAGATGTGATTAAAAAGCCAAGCTGTCAAATGATTATAAGGCTACACATTTAGGTAATTTGAAAAAAAACAAACTAAGATACTGGCATACTGGGCGAAAGCCATTTGCCCACTCTCCGTGTGATTATAAAATAAATATATGTAAACAGTCAAAGGCTCTGAAAACACATAAACTAACGCACGCAAGTCACACAGTGGTCAATGGTATTGCAAAGTTTGACAATTTTCTTCTTTAAAAATGCAAAAGCATATTCACACTGGATTGAAAGTATAATATGTGTGTGATCATTTTGATTATTAATCTTAACACTTAGATCATTGGGAGGGCCCTTGAGGTGTGACACACACAAAAACGGCGCTCTTTTGTCATGTACAAAATAAAATAAATAAATCATCCTCATATATCATCATCATCATCTTCTAAAGGCAGTGCCTTGTTGTATCAGTCATCTGGCTCTGTCTGCTGCCATCCTCTTGAGATGCGAATAGGAGGAGACATCCATGAGCCGCTTCAAATCCTTGAAGTAAGAAGTTAAATATTTGAGATATATCCCCCTATAATATAAAATGCAACGGCCTCCCCATACAAAATAGTTGTGCGTTAATGGCATTCAAACTGAAGAACTCCTGAACAGATGCACGTCATATTCACAACAATTATTGTTCAGGACTTGGGATGTGCTTCCTCATCATTAGTAGATTTTAAATTGTTGTTTTTTAAATAAATAAACATGATCAATCACAACACCTTTTTATGTAAAACCTATGCGAGAAACAAAACTCATTTTGACATTCGAATTTCAAATAAATTGCCAGCACTTCAACATAGGCTTCAAAGTTGCCATCGTTGCCATTGCCAAGTCGATTCTTTTTCGGTTGAATTCCGTTGAGTACCTACCTATATTCTTTATTTATTTCAAAATTATACTTCAACCAGTTATAACATGTATTTTTTAGAAATAATGACGATCGATTAGGTCAACTTTTTATATGAAACCGTACTTATTGCGGCATTTAATTTTTTTAAAGTATTATTACAATATACAATCTAAGTTGCATAGACGCATTAACATTTATAATTCATATTCAATGCACTCCTCTTCGGAGACACGAGTGAGTTTGCGCTTACAAATCCTGCATGTGTATTTAGAAATAAAAATTTCAGCCTCTCATGACCATAATAAGCCCTGCAACTTTTGCTGACCTTTTCAGAAACAGGGGACACATTTGTTAAGTGAACCCATTTATGCGATATGGGTGGTGAGCCTCATACTAACCCTTAACGCTTGATTTCTTTTAAATATTAGAATATATAATCTAAGTTGCACAGACACAATAACTTTTATAATTCATATTCAATGCATGCCCCCCTGGAGACACGAGTGGGTTCGCACTTATAAATGCTGCATGTGAACTTACAAATTAAAATTAAGGCCTCTAATGAACATAAGCCCTGCAACTTTTGCCAACCTTTTCAAAAACAGGGGAGACATTTGTCAAGTGAACCATTTTTTGCGATATGGATATACAGGCTCACACTAATATATAAGTCAAGGAATTTGAGTTTGAAAAATCCTTCAACAACGTTAAATTTAATTTATAATCTAAAGTTGCAAAAAAAGTTATTTGATGATACAAATTGAATGCACGCCCACAAACTGGCAAATGTCATTTCACGCTAACATATAGTTGTGGCGCTTGAGTTTTTTTAATATTAGAATATATAATCTAAGTTGCACAGATACAATAACTTTAATAATTCATATTCGAGACACGAGTGGGTTCGCACTTATAAATGCTGCATGTGAACTTACAAATTAAAATAAAGGCCTCTAATGAACATAAGCCCTGCAACTTTTGCCAACCTTTTCAAAAACAGGGGAAACATTTGTCAAGTGAACCATTTTTTGCGATATGGGTATTCAGGCTCATACTTACCTATAAGTCAAGGATTTGAGTTTGAAAAATCCTTCAACAACGTTAAATTTAATTTATAATCTAAAGTTGCAAAAAAAGTTATTTATAATCTATAATAATCTATAATCTAAGTTGCAAGGATATATTCATTTAAAGCTCTCAGATGTATGCCCACAAACCAACAAGTGTAGTTCGCGCTTACAAATGCTGAATGTGTACTTACAAATAAAATCCAAACCTCAAATGAACATAAGCCCCACAACTTTTGCCGACCTTCCCTGAAACAGGGGTGACATTGGCAAAGTGAACCATTTTTTACAGTATGGGTGGTCAGCCTCATACCAACCTATAAGTCAAGGAATATGAATAATAAATTACATTTAAATATAAAAAAGAACAAAACCTTACAAAGAAATCTATACAAAAAAAGTCAAAAATTTCCTATGCAAAAAATGTAGCAAATGAATACACCAACATTAGAAATCAACATTGCAGATTAGCCGCCACTTCTTCCTGTCCTTGCATACTTCTTTCATTTCATCCAGAGTCATAACCTTTTTCATACAAGTCCTCCTTTTATTATGACTCTGGATATCCCATTCATTCGCTATTTCAGAGATTTGATCCTTCCATACCCTTCTCGGTCTTCCTCTACCACGACATCCATCTATTCTAGCAACATATACTTTCTTCGTCAATCTTTCATCACTCATTCTCTCCAAGTGCCCGAACCATCTTAACATACTTCTTTTAATCTTCACTTTCACACTTTCCCTTACACCACATTCTTCTCTTACAAAATCATTCCTCACCCTGTCACTTCGTTTTTTCCCAATCATACTTCTTAGATAGTCCATTTCTACTGTATGGACTTTACTAATTTCCCTTTCACTCACCGTCCAGGCTTCACTTCCATACATCAAGGTTGGCACTAGTATACCACCGTGCACCGCCAATCTAACATTTTTTGAGAGATTTTGGTTCCTGGCGATGCAAGCGGTCGCACCCAGTACACACCTGCCTTTCATTATTCTTCTTTCAAATTCACCGGCCATTCTTCCATCTTTTTCAAACTTACTTCCCAAATATACAAACTCATTTACAACATCAACATTCATTCCATTAATTTTAAATTCATAATTCATATTTTCATCATCTCTTTCAAAAATCAAAACTTTCGTCTTTCTAGCATTCAACTTCAAATTATTACCTTTCAAAGCTTCGTTCAATCTAGAGAGCATCATTTGCAATTCCACTGCTGAATCAGATACAAGGACTGCATCATCCGCATACAGTAGAACGCTTACTTTGCTCTCTCCTATCATTAATCCACAATCATCAAGTCTAGCATCTCGAACACACTTGTCCATGACTATGTTAAATAGCCATGGGCTCATCACACATCCTTGCCTTACACCCTTAAAAACTTCAAACCATTCACTATACTCACCATCAATACGAATGCAGGCCATACTATTCTCATAGTTCGCATGCACCGCATTGAGTAGAGCTCCATTCACTCCGTATGCTTTCAAAACATCCCACAACATACCTCTGTCCACTGAGTCAAAAGCCTTTTCCAGATCCACAAAGGCCGTGAACAGTTTCCCCCTCACCGACAATTGTTTTTCAACAAGTTGTCGTAGAGTGAAAATCTGATCAACACAGCCTCTACCGGCCATAAAGCCGGACTGTATATCGGAAACCCTTTTGCTATTTGATGATTCAAATTGAATGCACGCCCACAAACTGGCAAATGTCATTTCACGCTAACATATAGTTGTGGCACTTGATTTTTTTTAAATATTAGAATATATAATCTAAGTTGCACAGATACAATAACTTTTATAATTCATATTCAATGCATGCCCCCCTGGAGACATGAGTGGGTTCGCGCTTATAAATGCTGCATGTTAACTTACAAATTAAAATTAAGGCCTCTAATGAACATAAGCCCTGCAACTTTTGCCAACCTTTTCAAAAACAGGGGAAACATTTGTCAAGTGAACCATTTTTTGCGATATGGGTATTCAAGCTCATACTTACCTATCCGTCAAGGATTTGAGTTTAAAAAATCCTTCAACAATGTTAAATTTAATTTATAATCTAAAGTTGCAAAAAAAGTTATTTGATGATTCAAATTGAATGCACGCCCACAAACTGGCAAATGTCATTTCACGCTAACATTTAATTGTGGCACTTGATGTTTTTAATTTTAGAATATAAATCTAAGTTGCATACATACATTTTATAATTCATATTCAATGCATGCCCCCAAGCAGACATGAGTGACTTTGCGCTTACAAATGCTGCATGTTTAATTACAAATAAAAATTTCAGCCTCTCTTGACCATAAGCCCTGCAATTTTGCCGACCTTTTCAGGAACAGAGAAACATTCGTTCAGTGAACATTTTTTTAGGTATGGGAGGTCAGCCTCATACCTCATGCTTCATACAAGATACTCAGAACATGAAAGAACTAAATAACCCTTTTACCGCAATTTTTTTTTAAATTTACTTTTCATTTTACTTAAGCATTTAATTACTATGAAGGAGGTCTGAGGAAAAATTATTGCGAAGCCAGACTTACACTGCCCGAAGGGCCTAGCAGACAACCGTACGCAGTACGGTCAGTCTGCTAGTTTGTTATATATTTATTTGAAAAAACCATAGATATATATATCTGGCTTATTTTTTAAAAATTACAAATGATAGGAGAGTGTTGTTTTTGTGTGTGTCACACCTCAAGGGCCCTCTCCGATCTCGGAGTTCTTCACTCCGGGTGGAAGTCTTCCACTTCACCGGACCTGCGACATGGCCGTCTCCAAAATTTGTACGAATGTGACGGCGCAGCTGAACCAAATTGACTGCTCCATCGCCCAAGGATCTGAGTGTCTGCCTCCTTACATCCATCTCAATAGGCGAAATCATGTCCGTCAGAAAAGGTGGAGCCAAGCCATTGATGGCTTTATATACCGTAGTTATCTAGAATACTGCTCACCCGTCTTGTCCCCTCATTACACGGTTCATATAGATCAGAGATGCCCAAACGGTCGATCGCCGAGGATAGCTAAAATTTTCAGTGATCGACCTTAAAACTGTCGTTTTTTGCAAAAAAAAAAAATATTTTAGTATCAGTTTTATTTTTATTTCTTTTTGCAATGTTAGAGATTAAAAATTTAATACAGATTTGTCATTTTTCACTCAATCAAATTTTTATCTTTATAAATATTTATGAGTTATATTTGGTAGGCTTAACAGTTTAAATGTTGATATCCTATTCATAATTTTTTGCTAGGTCGATCTCCTATTCATAATTTTGTGCTATGTCACCCCTGATACTTACCCCCGTATTCATGAATCCTACTAGCACTTACCTTAGGGCGTGCTAGCTGTCAGATTGGCGAAATTCGTTTCAGAAACAATACTTAGGGTAAAAGCAGCGCTAGAGCTCTCTAAATACTAGCGCTTGGGTAAGTAAGGTCGGCAGGTATATTAACCAACGCTCAAGCGCTGTCAAAATATTCCTTCGTATTTAATTGTTATCACATTTTTTGTTTGATTGTGAATTAACATGAAAAAATGAATTCTTACGATGAAGACATTTTTTTAGATTTGACGAGTATATTAACATTGTTTGACCATCAGAATCGGGTTTGTTCTCCAGGATGGTCTAGGACCATACTGCAATGACAGATGAACTGTCAAAATATTCCATCGCATTTCGTCAGCAAAGTTTTTGTTTGGTTGTGAATTATTTACATAAGATAATGAATTCTTACATGAAGATGATTTTAACGAGTATAAAAACATTGTTTTGACCAAAAATAGTGTCCCAAGAAAATATATCAGAGACTGTAAAGACCCATTTACGATTACGACGAGGAAGAATTTAGAAGGCGTTTTAGATTGAAAAAATGCGTCGTTCTGTATACAGTTTTTCCGTTGCTCATTGAGGGTTTAACAAAGCCAAAAAATTCTTCGATTGTCAAGTTTTATGCACAGCTCAAAATATGACATTGACATTTCTTCGATTTGTCAAGTTCAACAGCTCAATTGTCATTGAAATTTGAAAGAAGTGGCAATGATTAGAATGAAGTACGCCGAATATTGGTCGAAAGCTATTGACCAATTACAGAGCTGGGTTTTTTCGAAAGCCAATGACTGGCCGTACATCTCCACTAAGTTGGGCACTAGGCTGATTACTGATTTAGTGTTCTTTGTGAAACAAAACGCTCCAGAATGTCGACCCTTGAGTTAGTGTAGCGCTTGACTTAGGTAAGTATTGTTACTTGAGGCAGTATTGGTCATGAATACGGGGGTTAGTGTTATATTTATATTATAATGAAAAATATAATATATATATATAGATATATATGTATATTATTATTTATTGATTTAAAAAAAAATGAAATTTGTCATGTATGTTCCTTGACTTATAGGTTGGTATGCGGCTGACCACCCATACTGTAAAAAAAAATGGTTCACTTTGCCAATGTCACCCCTGTTTCAGGGAAGGACGGCAAGAGTTGCAGGGCTTATGTTCATTTGAGATTGGGTTTTTATATTGTAGGCCCACATGCGGCATGTGTTAGCGCGAAATTATACATGCCTGCATGTGGGAACGCATTTAATATAAATCTTAAATGATATATATCTTTGCAGCTTAGATTAGATTAGATCCATGCGTTGCTCAGGCGCGTTGAGTCGTCTCTGGAATTCATGGCATGCTCCCTTCTTAGAATTTCTAGAGCTTCTCTATATGTCCTGTCTGCCTCAACGTTGAGTTTGGATAAGACTCCCGTTCCCTCAAAATCGATGGTGTGTCCTTCCGTCATAGTGTGATGCACAAACCCCATTCAGCATTTCCATAGCACAGTGGATTCCGTCATGCAGCAGCACATTCGTTCTGGTGTGTGGAAGGTAAAAGAGAGGATGACAGCGCGCTCGCGAGTACTAGTCAGGAACATAGAGGGTAATTTTGTTTAATAGGGTGGGAGTATGGATGTGACCATGTAGGAGTAGGAAAAAATGTTTGAGGAGATGGATGGATCTACGGGAGGATAAGGAGTGAAATGAAGTTGTACCCAAGAGATACGCTATCGGGAAGTACATATTATTATCAGCATCATACGGGTAGTAATTGTATGATGCTGCGTACAGTGATCGTAAGAATTTTTTCAATTAAATTCCTATAAGTCTGTTCATATGGGCTCCAGATAATATCCGCGTACTCCAAAACAGACAAAACAAATGTTGTGTACACAGTACAGTGTATGCAGAATTTTGCTGTCGTTAAAAGGCTTTGAGGGAAATAAGATAAACCCAAGGATTTTGAACGCTCTTAAAGATAAATTACAGCACGAAGTCAGATAAATAATAAAACATAAACTACAGCACGAAGTCAGATAAACGCACAGTTTACAATCGTGTTGGGAGATTTTAATGCCAAGATTGGCCAAAAAACTACCTCGGATCCTGATAATATTGGCCAATTCGGATTAGGTCAGAGAAATGATAGAGGACAACTTCTACTTGAATTTCTTCGAAGAGAAGATCTATACTGCATGTCAACATTTTTCAAAAAACCCCCACAGAGGAAATGGACGTGGAAAAGTCCAGATGGTGTTACGAAAAATGAAATAGACTACATTTTATGCTCTAAAAAAGAAATCTGTAATGATGTGTCTGTGCTGAACCGCTTCGACACTGGGAGTGATCACAGAATAGTACGGGCCAAAATCCAGATCAAAACGAAGTTAGAAAGGAGAAAACTGATCTCTGAAGTCATAAGACCATCCGCCTCGGTACTTGAGGAAAGACACGAAGAGTACCAAACACACCTCACAAACAAATTGAGATCAGATCTTTGTGGGAATGACCTGAATGACTTATGTGCGTCCATCACTGAAGGAGTATTAACAGCAGCCAAAAAAGTTGGCAATTTGAAACAGAAAAGCGACCCTAAGTTAAAATTAAGTACCTTGGCACTGATAGAAAAGAGAAAACAGACACCCAGGGATTCAAATGACTACGAGACCCTAAACAAACAGATAAAGAAGGCTATCCGAAAAGACTCGAGGTCTCACAAAACGAAAACAATTGAACAAGCTATCCAAGATAATATGAATCTTAAAGTTTTAAGATCAAAGCTGGCAAAGTCACGGGGTAGAATCCATTGCATGAAGGACAGAAACAATATTATCCACCATGACAAACAGGATATCCTGAATATTGTACAAGAATTTTACTCCACATTGTATAGTGAGTCAATATCTGCACCGAGTCAAATAAACTCAAGAGGTACACCAATCAGGAACATGGGTTCAGAAAAAATACCTGAAATAAACAGAGACGAACTTAGAGCAGCTATAAAACAACTTAAAAACCGAAAAAGCCCCGGAGAAGACAAGATTACAGCCGAAATGTTGAAAAACGGTGGAATAGTGTTAGAGGATGCACTATGCGCTCTATTCAATCGTTGTCTACAAGAGGAAAGAATACCAGAAAAATGGCGCAATGCTGAAGTTATACTTCTTTTCAAAAAAGGAGACGCAGCTAACATTGGAAACTATAGACCTATAAGCCTTCTGAGTGTCTTATATAAATTATTTACAAAAATTGTCACAAAAAGATTAACACCTAAGTTTGACTTCTATCAACCAAAAGAGCAAGCAGGTTTCCGAAGTGGCTATAGCACCATTGACCACATCCACACGTTGCGTACACTCATAGAGAGATGCACAGAATACAAAATTCCTCTGTACCTAGCTTATGTAGATTATGAAAAAGCTTTTGATTCTCTTGAAGTGTGGGCCGTCCTGGAGGGGATGAAAAGGGCTGGAATAGACTCTAGTTTCATAAATCTTATACAGAATATTTATGAGAACGCTACATTGCATGTGACTCTAAATGACGATTGGAAGACTAACCTGATACCAGTAAAGCGTGGCGTGAGACAAGGAGATCCAATTTCTCCGAAACTATTTACTTTAGCATTGGAATATGCCTTAAAACATCTACCATGGGACTCCAAAGGTATAATCATAGATGGCACTCACCTTAATCACCTACGTTTCGCAGACGATATTATTGTCATCAGTAACGACCCTACACAACTGACGGAAATGCTAAAGGAGTTGAATGAAGCATCTAAAAAAGTTGGCCTAAAAATGAACCTCACTAAAACCAAGTTGATGACGTCACAACCAGCACAAATTGTACTGGACAATGCCAGCATTGAATCTGTCGATGAGTACATTTATTTGGGTCACAAAATACAGCTCGGGCGAGATAACCAGACAGCAGACCTAAATAGAAGAGTCGGACTAAGCTGGGCAGCATTCAAAAATCTTGGTCACATTTTGAAAAATCCGAAAATACCCATCAACTTAAAAAGGAAAGTATTCAATGCCTGTGTCCTGCCAGTGTTCACTTATGGTATTGAGACAGTCACAATGTCACAAAAAAGTGCCCACAAGCTAAGAGTCACACAGAGAGCAATGGAGAGAGCCATGTTGGGTGTCAGTTTGCGGGACAGACTCAGAAATGAGGACATAAGAGTCAGGACAAAGGTTTCCGATGTCATCAAGATGGCCGCAACCCTCAAGTGGCGATGGGCGGGACATGTCGCTCGCGATCCAGATGAAAAATGGACAAAGCGACTGCTGTGCTGGTGCCCAAGGACGGCAAAGCGTGGAGTTGGGCGCCCACAGTTGCGTTGGCGTGACGATGTTCAGAGAAGTGCAGGACTTGCCTGGATGCGGATCGCTCAGGATAGAAACGAATGGAAAATGCGAGAGGAGGCCTACGTCCAGGAGTGGACGATCAATACAGGCTGAAGAAGAAGAAGAAGAAAGATAAATTCCTTATGTGAGAATGGAAGGTAAACCTTGAATCATACATTACGCCTAAATCCTTAATCTCGTTCACTCTATCTAAAGTAAAGTTTGACAGAGTATAAGGGAGAAAGGATAGCGGTATAGGAGAATGCGTGAAGGATATAATGTGGCATTTTGGTAAACTAAACTGTAGTTGATTTATTCTTGCCCAATCTGTTACAGTGTCAAGATCTAGCTGAAACAATTGACTACAATTTGACGTTTGTATCTGCCGAAAAATCTTTAGGTCGTCAGCAAACAGTAGACAATGGGAATGTTTGATGACTTTTGTTATATCATCAAAAAATATGGAGAAAAGAGATGGACCCAGGTTTGAGCCTTGTGGTACTCCTGAATATGTGGGAAATATGGAAGATTCATTGCCTTTGTAATCTACAAATTGGTGTCGATTATGAAGATATGAGGCAAAGAAACATATGACGCTGTGAGAAGCTCCAAAATTACAAAGCTTTTCTTTCTCAATTAGAACTAAATCATGATCAACTCTATCAAAAGCCTTGGTTATGTCTGTATACACGATTATATGATTATTACAGGTACGGAATTTTCGCAAATAAAAAAACAAATTTTCGCATTTATTTTTTATTGAAAATTAAAATTTCGCATCAATTTCGCATTTTTACTTTCTTGCTATAGCTCAAGGCTATAATTTTTTTTATTAATTTGTGTGAAATTTTTTTTTCGAAGTTTTCACGGAAATGAGTTGTCCTGGTGCAGGACATGCCAAAAAACACTATCTTTCAAAAACGTCCGTCTGTATGTGTGTGTGTGTGTGTGTGTGTGTCACTTTCCAAAGTATTAGACCTAGAGATACCAAATTTTGGCTGTATCGACTTTTTTGGACATGTATTACGTATGAATAACACGGCATTACACCAACTTGAAAATTCAAGATGGCTGCGATACAAATAAAACATAAAATTGCACTTTTCTCAAAAACGGCTCCGAGAATTTTTTTTAAATTTTCAGAGTTGCCATTAATTAATTTTTAACTTTATAAATTAGTTATTTCAACACTCTTGCTAATCTGTGTTTATGGGTTGCCATATGAAAAAAACCAACAATTCTGTACCTCTAATGATGATTCATCGAATATGAAATAAAATTATTGTATACAAGTAAATTTGTGACAGTAGATTTTATCTCTCTAAATCCGTGTTGAGAGTCGGATAGATTTAATTGTGAGCTAATTGAGCGTTGAAGAACACATTCAAAGAGTTTTACTGGTGCATCCAATATTGCGATTGCTCTATAATTGGAAACTTCAGAGGACAAACCTTTTTTGTGGATTGGAACAATTCTTGTGACACCCCAGCGCTTAGGGAAAGTAGAGTATTTAATACTTAATTTCTTTTACTTTCTTCGGCTCATAAGCCTTGAAGGCTCAGGGCCTCCCGCACCACAATCCTCCAGGACTCTCTGTCTTGTGCTGCTTCCCTCCATGGTCCCCTCACTCCCAGAACTTCGGCGTCGGCTTCAACGTTGTCTGCCCACCGCATCCTGGGACGTCCGAGTGGTCTAACACCTGAGGGGGCACCATCCAAGACTGTTCTGATGATCCTGGAGTCCTCTGCACGTGCTACATGTCCGGCCCACTGGAGTCTTCTTGATTTCATTACCGACACTATGTTTGGATATTGAAACACGGACATCAGCTCCGCGTTGGTTCGGATACGCTACCTGTCATCTTCAAATACAGGTCCGAGAATGCGACGAAGTATTTTGTTCTCAAAGACCTGGAGAGATTTTTCTTGTTTTTGAGTCAGACTCCAGGCTTCGCTTCCGTACAACACAACTGGCCGAACAATGGAAGTGTAAATCTTGAATTTTGTGGAGCGGGATAGCCATTTGAGCACAATAGCCCTCTAAGGCCAAAAAAAGCATTATTGCCGGAGTGAATTCGGGCATGTAATTCTGAGGATAGGATATTTTTGTCATTTATAAGGGTACCCAAGTACTTGAATGAATTGCAGTTCTTAAACTTGTAATTATCTACATTCAAATCTTCTTGAATATTCCGCCGCGCCACAGGCAAGTATTCAGTTTTCCCCTCATTAATTCTCAATCCTATCCTCCTTGCCATTCTCTCCATTGGTAAGAAGAGCGCCCGGAGCTGTGCAGCGTTCTCTCCCAGAAGCACCACATCATCCGCATATCCCAGCAGCCTAATGGTACTTCCTACGGTGATTCCACCATACACAGATTTGGTTTCTCTCACGACCTTTTCCAAGGCTAGGTTGAAGAGCAATGGAGAGAGGGCGTCACCCTGCTTTAGGCCTGAACTGATCTCAAAGGGATCCGAGACCTGTCCCTGCAGCAGTATTTGAGCTCTTGAATTTTCTATGGATATCTGAACCAGTTTGATGAGTTTTCCAGGAATTCCATAGTCTCGTAAAACGCTCCACAGCCCCAAACGATGCACTGAGTCATAAGCAGTCTTGAAGTCGACAAAAAGGCAATGAGTATCTTAAGCATATTCCCACTTCTTCTCTAATATTTGCCTCAAAGAAAAGATCTGGTCGGTTGTGCTCCGATTCCTTCTGAAACCTGCTTGGTACTCTCCAAGAGTACATTCAGCATATGGCATAATTCTTCTTACCAGAATATTAGACAATATTTTGTATGCCGCTGGGAGAAGTGAGATACCTCTATAATTAGAGCATAGCATTTTGTCTCCTTTTTTATGTATTGGACACAATAGTGCAACTTTCCAGCTATCCGGCAGTACCTCATGTTTCCAAACATCCTGATAAAGACCCCACAGAGCATTTTCTAAGGCTTCTCCGCCACATTTTAGTAACTCAGCAGGGATGTCATCGTTTCCAGGAGCTCTTGACTTCTTTAAACTCTTAATTGCCTGTACTACCTCATCTCGACTTGGTGGAGGAACTTCGGGTTCCACCGTGAGAACTCTAGATGGTTGCAAAGGATTATCCGGACTCTCACCTCGCAGCTATCTATAATCTATCCAGCAATCCAGTGAAATGATTCTTCCACACATCAAGTATTTGATCTCGATCAGCAATGATGTTTCCCTGTTCATCCTTTATCTGGCTACTACGCTGTTGAAATCCACACTTCGCCTTTCTGACGGAATCAAAGAATTTCCTAGAGTTCCTTCCATCCCTATTGTCACTCTCAAGCTTCTCCATCAGCCGCTTATGATGTAAGCGTTTTTTGGCCCTCAGGAGGTTTCGTACTTGTCTTTTTCTTCCTTTCCATTCATTCTCCAGGTTTTGGTTACTTCCTTGAAGAAGACAGTTTCTGAGTTCCTTCCGCCACATAACAGCACGCCTGCATTCCTCATCAAACCATGGCTTACTTGCATGTTGATCCATCTTCCCAATCTCCTTTTCAGCAGTTTGCTTAATGACCTGCATAATTAGCTTCCAAGACTCTTCAACCCTCAGCTGGTTTGCTGTAGGATCACTTTCTTCCACACTTGAGACTTCATCCATGACTTCATCTTGAGACATCTGAAACTCCGAGTGCTGGTTATCACTGGCTTCAGTTATTTCTTCAGTTGCCACCTGACTCTCATCCAGGTTGTGCAATTGGTCATTGATGCTTTTTCTATACCTTTCTTATCCCTCTTTATTGTTCAGGATGTCCAGATTATATCTTAGTCTTATAGACGGTTTTGATTTATTATGACTCAGTATTTTTTCTTTGAAAATTGCCACAGACAGGAAGTGATCTGTGTCACAGTCTGCCCCCCGATAGCTCCGAAAGAAGAGTATTTAATGCTGAGATTAAATATAAACTTTAGTGGATTATTTAATAAATGAGAGCAGCGTTTTTCAACCTGTGGGTCGCGACCCCCTGGGGGGTCGCGGAGCCTCTGTACTCTGTAGGGGGGTCGCGAGAGGTCGAGAAAATTTCAGTTTATGCTATATGTTTATATCAGATTGCAAATAATGCAAACGCCTAATCTTTTTGTAAGTATTATATATTTTTAACATACATGGAAAAAAGGGTTGGGGGGTCGCGAAATATTTTTTGATACTAGGGGGGTTGTGTCACGAAAAAGGTTGAAAAACACTGAATTAAAGCATCCTTTAAGAATATACGGAGGAAGTCCGTCTGGTCCTACACTGGTTTTGGGTAAAAGTTTTGAGAATGCAAAACTCATGTCTTTTTCATCCACATTTGTAAGTTTTTTTTTTTTTTTTTTTTTTTTTATTCAACAAACAGAACAATACAAAAATGGATACGATAGTAATGTGTATAAGAAAAAGATAATAATATGGCGTATTGCTCCAATTAAGTACATGTTGATATTAAAAAATATACTATGATAAAACAACAACATGATACAACAGTTACACTCTTATCAATAATTAAAGTAATAAATAAAATAAGAAATAAAAATAGATGTGCACATTTACCTTTATATTAAATAAACTTTACAGAATTTTATAAAATTTACAATTAATAGATCTACCCACACACTTACAATAGTGATATATTTCATAGCAAATAAAATTATTATGAAAGTAAATTTAATTTAATTAAATTAAATTAAATTTCAGTTTTAATTTTGAAGACATACATAATAAATATCAACTAGTAGGTGATCATCGATCGAGATTTAAGTGCAAAGTTTGGCTGTCGCCAACCTTTTGAAGGTCTTTGTTGACAGGAAAAAAATGTCCAATTCACCAACTGTTTCATTGTACAATCGCCAAGCTCTCAGGAGGAATGAGTTCCCGTATGAGTTTGTTCTGTGAGACGGAATGTAAAGCTGGATATTAGTGTTTCTTGACGTCATCCTAGGCACTCGGATTCCTACTTCTGACAGGAGTTCGGAGCAAGACACGTTACCCTGGATGAGTTTGTACAGAAACATTTGATCTAGAACACTCCGTCTCGCTTGGAGCGATGATAAACCATAGTGTTGCAGTGCCTTATGATAGTCGGCAAGCCCTCGATAGAGACCATCTCGGTACATGAATGTCCTGGTGAGTCGTTTTTGGACGGCCTCCAATCTATTAACGTAGGTGATATATTGTGGATTCCAAACTTGGCAAGCATATTCCAGTATTGGTCTAACATATACTTTATAAAGAAATAATGCCACTCCAGTGTTACGGAATGGCTTGCAAGATCTTAAAACAAACCCAAGCAATTTGTATGACCTTTTAATAATGTGATCAATGTGGTTATTGAACCTTAATTTCTTGTCAAGTATAAGCCCCAAATCACGTACTCGATCGGCTGGTTCCACAACCTCCGATTGTATTTCGTACTCAAAGACCACTGGGTCCTTTCTCCTAGTAAACCTCACGATGTTACACTTAGAAACAGTGAAAGTTTATTTGAGACACAATAGTTACCGAAGCGTTCCAGATCTCTCTGGATTAGTAAGCAATCTCTCACGGATGCGACCTCTGAAAAAATCTTCATGTCAGCATAAAGTAAGATACTTGAGTGGAGGAAGCAATTTTTGGTGTCGTTTATAAAAAGCAGGAATGAAAGACATTAAATTTGTAGGTTTAACGACTCAGCAGGGAAATTCACAGCATTCGGATCCAGGGTTGGGGGTGATGAGGCATAAGCAGATTCGAAAAATCTTACAAAGGCATCTGCAATGTCCGAGTTCCGATGATATTCGGTGCTGTAGGGTGTCATTGAATTTGATACGTTGTTAATAGGGTTGCGCAATGATTGAACGTAACTCCAAAATTTCTTGGGATCTGAGTTAATGTTCTTTTTGACCTGATTCAAATATAGAAGATTAAGTTCAGAGATTTTCTTCTTGGTTTGCTTTCTGAGGAAGGAAAAACGTTTGTATTCTACTTCTGACCCTGTTCTCTTCCAGTTGGTATGACATGATGATTTTTCAATAATTATTTTTTTAATTTCATCCTTGAACCATATTGGGTAAAGATATTTTGGGATATGTGATTCCTTCCTGGGAAAACATTGATCGAAGCAATTATAAATCTGCGTATAAAAAATTTCCACAGCCTCGTCTACATCTGAGCTGCTGTATAGCGGCTCCCACACAATTTCACAGAGGAGCTCATAAAGGTGTTTGAAATTTCCTCTCTGAAAATTCCATGGTGCGAAATTTCGATGGACAGGCTCTTGAGATGAAAGATTTCTATGAATTTTGCGGGGAAAAAAAGTTTGATATGGATAGCTGGATGATAGGGATCTTCAGAGACGAATGGCTCATCACAACAGTCCACCGTGCAAGTGGTATTGGACAAGACAAGGTCAAGGGTAAGGATTTTCTACAGAATTGTGTTGTTTAGTTTGAAATAGGACATATACTTAATACTCGTAATATTCAAGAGACAAAGAAGAAGAATAAAAGTTAAAATCACCTAGGATAATTAATTTGGTACATGGTTTAACGCAACTTTGAATTGAATCTAAAAAAACTTGTGTAGTGTAAAGATCTGACTCCATCTATATTCGTTTATACATCCGAAATTTTATACAAAGTATTATATATCTGTATGACACTTAAAAACTTGAGACAAAAAAAAGGAAGGTTCCCTAATAAAAAAAAAAACCTTGAGCTGTCCTTTGACGCATTGCTGGGCTGTATTCAGTTTCGATCTGTTTCCTGGGGACGACGCGTCTCTTCTAGATAAAATCTGAAAATTGCTGTTTAATATTGGATTTGTGGGTGTTTGTGTGAGGATGGAGCTGAGGATGGACCTGAGATGCTGCCGGGAGAAAATAATTAAGCTGATTGCACTAAAAATAACTAATTGCGCGACAATTAATACAAACTTAATACCAGTGGCGTGTTCCTGTTACGTGAGTAAAGCGGTTTGCACAATTATTTTTCTACCATTCGAATTTCGATTGGTTAAGGCATTATTTATGGGGATGTGGAAAGGTCTTTCGTAGTCTGTGCTTCGGGTCTTCCACCCATATCGGGTTTTCCCGATATTGAGGTGTACCAGGAACAGGTTATGGAGTAGATATTTCCACAATTATTGTTTTGCCAGGTTTTCTTTATTTTGGCATCTGTCTCGGGTCTACTTGGCCGGACTTGCTGAGCATCAGACGGTGCCATGGTATTGCGAATTTTGGTAGAATGATGGGGTAAATTAGAAGCTGTCTTCTCTAACAAAAGCAGCTTGGAATAGAGTATGGAGTAGGCGCGCGTTAAGTTTTGGTAACGGGAATGCTGAAATATCCGACCCAGTGGGGTAACACTTAGTCAAAGCTGGTGACAAGACTTCCTTTCCTTTTTCCAAGAATTGGCGTGCTAAAGTCCTGTGACGATTCTTTGGTAGAAGAGAGAGAGCGTCAAGCTTGTAAACCGATCGGTTAATCTCACTTCGGGGTCGCAAGTCCCCGACTTCTCCATTGGAGCTAGCAGGCAGATTTTCTAATTAGAGGTGGGTCATTAATTAAAATAATTATGGGGTGGGTGGAGGTAGATTTTGCATATTATTATAAATATATTATACGTAATACATTTAGGCGCAATGTAATTTATTCATATTGTTATTATAATGTTATTTTGTAAATTTATGTAATCTGTCAAATAAAAAGACTAACAAAATTAACACATCAAGTAACTTTTCGCAATTTGCGTCCCCCCTTTTTCCTGTTCCTCATTTTGTATACGCCTTTGAATACGTTGACTGCCATGTTTTTTCTATACGCCGTGACCTTACCAGAGCGGGTTCTAGTAATTTCACAGAAAACAAAATCCCATTAAAAATGAAAGTCACTTGTTTTAAAATCGGTTTTAATATCATATAGTCATTTTGCATTACACGTAACTTAAATCTCGTAAGCTTTTTAATTATAATTTTGAATTTACAATTTAGTTAGAAAATGCGTATGTTCCACACCAAACGATAACGAATTTGGGTTTGCCACTAAAGTAGATTTTGAAACGGTAAAACAAAAAATTTACACAACGTTCCGTTTCATTATCTTCCACACGACGAGGAGTCCTAACCTTAGCTAGACGATCACACAAATGGCCAAAAAGCCGATCACCTCGAGGTGGCAACGAGGGATTACCAGTTCCAGTATGAGCAGTACCAGCATCCACAAGGATTCCAAGATCTCTGATCTTTCTTCATCAACGAGGAGTACCAGTATCTACCAGCGTTCCAAGATCTATGATCTTCACCTTCATCATGGACAAAGGATTAAGGTCTTCAACAATCTCTCTGAGATCTCCCCATTTCCATTTTCTTCATTAGGGGGGGTACTCTACAGTTGGTATCCGTGACCAAGGATCGTTTGGTTAGACAAGTGGAACATGCGTATTTTGTTAAAAATTCAATAGTAAATCAGTAAAATCCCTTTTAAATTTCTTAAATCAAAAATGTCACGGTTACTGAATTAATTTTTGATAAAAATTTAATAATAAATTGTAAAATCGAGTATTAACTTCTTAAAGCGAAAATTTCACAAGTAAAAGAATAACGTATTTTAAATGTTTAACGTATCTAAAAAACTTAATAATAGTTTAGTAAAATCGCGTTTAAATTTCTTTAATTGAAAACTTCACGAGTAAAATGTTAACGTATCTTTCTTAAAAATTTAATAGTTGATTTGTTAAGTCGCATTTAATTTTATTAAATCGAAAACTTCGCGAGTAAAAAAAAGAGTGTATTTTAAATTTGGTTAAAATTGCCTGGGGCTCCTTTATTACGCGCGCTGCCCTGATCATGCATGTGTCGACCTTTTTTTTTGTCATCTTAAAATTTGGGTCTGGGGTAGAGTCAATCGTTTTTTTCATTATTTCCACTTTGGAAAAAATTTATTGCCTTCATTCTTTTGAAAAACGTTTTGAACTTGTTTGAAACAAGGATTTGTTGTTTTAGGAATACTCTTTCAATATTAAGATGAATGCAAGATGTGTTTAAACGCGTAAGAAAGAAACCCTTAGTTCAAATAATATTATCGTTTTTTGTTTTAAAAACCATAAATTCCGAGCCAATGTGATAAAATTTTATAACTTGCGTCATTTCAAGTGAGAGTAATAGTTTTATTTTTTGCTTTCGTGTGAGTGATATAGGTTTTCATGTGAACGAAATATATTTTAAGTGTTGAGTGTTTTTACATTTTGAGTGAAGTGATTTTGTAATATACGTGCGTTTAATTTATTGGAAATAATAATATACTTGAGTGACTTGCATATATCTTATTTAGTTCGAAAAACGAACGTCATAAGTGATTGTATTTATTTTGTGTTGTTTTGAGGTGCAACAGAATTTGTCGTTATTTGGAAGCTTTTGGAAGACAATTTTTTGAAAATAAATGGAGAAACAGATGTATCCGATTCTTCCATTGAAAATTGAGAGGCCGATATTCGCGGGGGTTGACGAATACCCTTTACGGTTCTTAGAAGAATTGGAAACATTTATAAGACTAACGGATGCCGGAGGACGTGCAATGCAGGTTGTTGATGAATGTTTGATTGGAAATGCTCGGCTATGGGCGGATATTTATCGTTCAAAATGGGCATGTTTTGCAGAATTCAAGAAAGACTTTTTGAAACGATATTGGGGATATCGCACGTTTAATAATGGAGAGAAATAACTCGAAAATTGGGAAAATCGAGATTTTGTAATAAAACGCAAGAACAATGCGAGAAGAATAGGTAGAATGCGACAGCCGTTCAATTTGGACGAATATGACCGAGATAAAACATCGGCCGCCTTTTTCATCCCATACAAGTTGTACTGGATGTCTGAACTTTAAACGTGATTTCCCAACATTCATGTTTTTTGAGTTAATGCTCTTTATTATTAAACGTGCGATATATTGAGCAGCGAGAGGCGAGGATAAAAATATTAACAGGAAAATGGGACCCTCAAGGAAACAAAGATATGGTGGAACATTTCTGCGAGCACTACATGCTGTCGCAATCCGTGATACCATCCCAGGATAAAACCCAAGCTGTTGAAGACGTGATGAGACATTATCCAGACGATGTATGGAGAATGTGGACTATAATCTATAATCTAAGTTGCAAGGATATATTCATTTAAAGCTCTCAGATGTTTGCCCACAAACCAACAAGTGTAGTTCGCGCTTACAAATGCTGAATGTGTACTTACAAATAAAATCCAAACCTCAAATGAACATAAGCCCCACAACTTTTGCCGACCTTCCCTGAAACAGGGGTGACATTGGCAAAGTGAACCATTTTTTACAGTATGGGTGGTCAGCCTCATACCAACCTATAAGTCAAGGAAATACCAACCTAGTGACCGGAAAATCTACAGCCTGTGAAGCCGTTGAATACCTGAGGATGATACAAGACATAGAGGAAATCACGAGAGCTAGAGTGAACTCAACCGCAGAGGATTTCAGAAGTTGGAAACATGAAGAGTCATGTTCACAAAAGACAAATGCTGGCCACGCCAAACGGAGACGGAGGACAAAGTTGCGGCGACGGTTAAAAAGAAATGGGAAGGAGAAGGTCAACGCCTTAAAAGAATTGAACACGATTACATTTGGAAAATAAATTTGTCAGATTTTATGTATGGCTATTGCCTTTAACTGATATAATACGTTGTGCCAATGCGATGATAATATGTTCTGATTTAGAAAATAAACATTACTGATTTAGGAACACAAGTGCATACCTACTCGTATTTCATTTTATTTAAAATTCTTACCTGCAGAAGTAACCACATAATATTATAGTGAGATGATCTACGGGGTGAAACTCTTAGGGGGGAGAAGAGCGAGGGGAGTGGGGACTGACGCAAACCTAAAACACTTCCAGATGTGTGTGAGCTATTGGAAAAAGTAATGCAGCGAGGCGGAGAGCTCGACAAAACAGAGCAGTGCGGTAACCAAACCATGGAAAACCAGTGATGAAAAATTAAAAAAAAAACCGACCGACCTATAAATTTATTCGAAGTTAAAACATAAATGAAGTAAAATTATACAAATATTTGTGCGCGAGCTCAATTCGGAAATAATATTTATGCATTCATTTTTTTTTTTTTTTGCATATCTTTAACTAAAGAATTTTCTGAAAACTTTTCCATTCGTAAACTCTTGAAAACCTTCCATAAAATTAGGGGGGAATGTAAAGATCTGACTCCATCTATATTCGTTTATACATCCGAAATTTTATACAAAGTATTATATATCTGTATGACACTTAAAAACTTGAGACAAAAAAAAGGAAGGTTCCCTAATAAAAAAAAAAACCTTGAGCTGTCCTTTGACGCATTGCTGGGCTGTATTCAGTTTCGATCTGTTTCCTGGGGACGACGCGTCTCTTCTAGATAAAATCTGAAAATTGCTGTTTAATATTGGATTTGTGGGTGTTTGTGTGAGGATGGAGCTGAGGATGGACCTGAGATGCTGCCGGGAGAAAATAATTAAGCTGATTGCACTAAAAATAACTAATTGCGCGACAATTAATACAAACTTAATACCAGTGGCGTGTTCCTGTTACGTGAGTAAAGCGGTTTGCACAATTATTTTTCTACCATTCGAATTTCGATTGGTTAAGGCATTATTTATGGGGATGTGGAAAGGTCTTTCGTAGTCTGTGCTTCGGGTCTTCCACCCATATCGGGTTTTCCCGATATTGAGGTGTACCAGGAACAGGTTATGGAGTAGATATTTCCACAATTATTGTTTTGCCAGGTTTTCTTTATTTTGGCATCTGTCTCGGGTCTACTTGGCCGGACTTGCTGAGCATCAGACGGTGCCATGGTATTGCGAATTTTGGTAGAATGATGGGGTAAATTAGAAGCTGTCTTCTCTAACAAAAGCAGCTTGGAATAGAGTATGGAGTAGGCGCGCGTTAAGTTTTGGTAACGGGAATGCTGAAATATCCGACCCAGTGGGGTAACACTTAGTCAAAGCTGGTGACAAGACTTCCTTTCCTTTTTCCAAGAATTGGCGTGCTAAAGTCCTGTGACGATTCTTTGGTAGAAGAGAGAGAGCGTCAAGCTTGTAAACCGATCGGTTAATCTCACTTCGGGGTCGCAAGTCCCCGACTTCTCCATTGGAGCTAGCAGGCAGATTTTCTAATTAGAGGTGGGTCATTAATTAAAATAATTATGGGGTGGGTGGAGGTAGATTTTGCATATTATTATAAATATATTATACGTAATACATTTAGGCGCAATGTAATTTATTCATATTGTTATTATAATGTTATTTTGTAAATTTATGTAATCTGTCAAATAAAAAGACTAACAAAATTAACACATCAAGTAACTTTTCGCAATTTGCGTCCCCCCTTTTTCCTGTTCCTCATTTTGTATACGCCTTTGAATACGTTGACTGCCATGTTTTTTCTATACGCCGTGACCTTACCAGAGCGGGTTCTAGTAATTTCACAGAAAACAAAATCCCATTAAAAATGAAAGTCACTTGTTTTAAAATCGGTTTTAATATCATATAGTCATTTTGCATTACACGTAACTTAAATCTCGTAAGCTTTTTAATTATAATTTTGAATTTACAATTTAGTTAGAAAATGCGTATGTTCCACACCAAACGATAACGAATTTGGGTTTGCCACTAAAGTAGATTTTGAAACGGTAAAACAAAAAATTTACACAACGTTCCGTTTCATTATCTTCCACACGACGAGGAGTCCTAACCTTAGCTAGACGATCACACAAATGGCCAAAAAGCCGATCACCTCGAGGTGGCAACGAGGGATTACCAGTTCCAGTATGAGCAGTACCAGCATCCACAAGGATTCCAAGATCTCTGATCTTTCTTCATCAACGAGGAGTACCAGTATCTACCAGCGTTCCAAGATCTATGATCTTCACCTTCATCATGGACAAAGGATTAAGGTCTTCAACAATCTCTCTGAGATCTCCCCATTTCCATTTTCTTCATTAGGGGGGGTACTCTACAGTAGGTACATGATATCGGTAGCATTAGGCGGGAAATATACAACACATAGTAAAAGTACAATAAAAAGTGACACACACAAATTCAATATTAGCTATATTTGGTAAATCGATCTCTTCGATGCTCTGAAAGAGGTCAATCCTGAGGGCTATCAAAGCTCCTGGGTCAATCATCACTAAATACCGCATATCGCCGGTCAAATAACTCAGCAGAAGATACCGAGTCATTTAACCAGGTCTCTGTCAAAGCCACGATCTGTGGGTTACAGCTTAGTAGCGATTCATTAAACTCCCTTAGTTTGGAGTTTAAGCCTCTGACGTTTTGATAGACAATACTGAGAACATGATCATTGGAACAGATAGAAAGAATATCCGACTGGCGTCATTTGACCCTTTTATTTATCCATTCTTTCATCATGTTATTTACAGGCCAAGTTCCAGGATGAAGGGCTAAGCCCATAACGTGTGTCTGCTTGTGGGAATGCATTTAATATGAATCTCAAATGATACAAATCTTTACAACTTAGATTTAGATAGTTTAATTTAGAAAGATAATTTTTAAAATATTCATTAAAAAAAAATTATTTATTAATTTATTGTGACTAGTTTATGTTCCCATAGAGAAAGCATATAATGTTGTTATGCTAGAGAAGGAAGTATAGAGATAATAATAATATTAGGATGATTTATTTGGTGAGCGCTGTTTTTGTTTGTATCACACCTCAAGAGCCCTATGCGAGCTTGGTCGTCGCTGTAGAAAGCGCCAATTCTCAAGCAAGACTCAGTTGCTGTAAGGCTGGATGGACCTTTAGTGACCGGTCTTTGGTAAAGGTATATGATTTTTTTTCACCAAGCAAAGAGCATATTTGAAAATATTAATGGAACCTATATTTTTTTGTGCTCCGCCGGGATTCGAACCCACAACCTACCATTTCAAGTCAGAAGTGCAAACCACTAGACTATGGACCGGTTGAATACAATTTATTGTATATGACCGAAATGCTATTGACCGCAATTTCGTTTACCGAAAAGTTGTGTGGACGAAATATCGTGTGGACGAAGTGTCGTGGGACCGATTTGTCTATGGCTGAGTTGTCTTTGGACGGGTTGTCTTTGACCGATTTGTCTTTGGCCGAAATGTCGTTGGCCGAAAAGTCGTGTGGACAAAGTGTCGTGTGACCGATTTGTCAATGGACGAACTGTCGTTGGACGAGTTGTCTTTTACCGATATGTCGTGACACGGGTCCATACTGTTGAAATGGACTTTCTAAGAAGTATGATTGGGAAAAAATGGAGTGATAGGATGAGGAATTATTTTGTAAGAGAAGAATTTGGCGCAAGAAAAAGTGTGAAAGTGAAGATTAAAAGAAGTTTGTTAAGATGGTTCGGGCATATGGAGAGAATGAATGAGGAAAGACTGACAAAGAAAGTATACGATGCAAGAATAGATGGATGTCGTGGTAGAGGAAGACCGAGAAAGGTATGGATTGACCAAATATCTGAAATTGCGAATGAATGAATAATCATAATAAGTGTTTATTCCAGCTTAGTCATGTGGAGGGCGCAATACATGACCAGCCATACAAATAAGAATACATCAATAGAAAAAGTACATAGGAGAAAAATACAAAAATGCAGAAATATATGAATTAATATATGAAAAAAAAAAAAAAAGGAATATCCAGAGTCTTAATAAAAGAAGAGCCTGTGTGAAGAAGGTTATGACTCTGGAGGAAATGAAATAAGTATGTAAGGACAGAAAGAAATGGCGGTTGATCTGTAATGCTGTATTGGTCTGTAATAACCGACAACCGACCCTACGATTAATCGCAGATATCCGCCGGTTAGTTTATTAAATTGGAATTTGTTTTGTTTTAGTTTTGATGTCCATACATATTATTATTTGTCGATTTAAAAATGTATGTTTTTTATTGATAAATATTTATAGATAAATATTGATATAAACTATAATTATAATTTCTGAAATTTTTTTTTTTAAAAAAGCCCACTCAATTTTTTAGACCTCTTTTTGTTTTTTATTGAAATGTATGACAATGTATAAAGACAATATAGACATCTAGCGGCAAAATTGGAAAGTCGCCAAAAAATTTTTTTTTTACAATATTTTTTTTTATTTGATACAAATCAAAAAAACAAACAAACAAAATAAAAATGGATTTAAATCTGTAATCTTAGTTGCAAAGATATATTACATTTGACATTCATATTAAATGCATTCCCACAAGCAGACACGTATAAGTTCGCGCTTACACATGTCCCATATGAACGTTGTAGAGTTCTCTCTTTTTCAACCAATAATTATATCGCTTTGACTTGTGGCAGATCTTGGGGTAGAGGAAAGTATCTCAAGGGGAGGAGAGGGAAGAGATGCACCCCTGACGTAGTAAGGGATGGGGGACTTCGATCTTGAACTGCGGTCGATACAGATGTGTTTTTCGTTTTCTTAACACTAAAATAATTAATTTCATTTCCTAATTTTTTAATAAACTCGGGGAGTTGGATTTCAGCTAGCGATCGATACGCATGTGTTTTCTTTTCTTACTCTTCAAAAATCTAAAAATATATACTTAGGTCCTTTAATATTAAATTAAATTCGTGAGTTTGATTTCAGCTTGCGGTCGATACGGGTGTCTTTTGTTTCAAAGCTTAATAATATATTCATTTCGATTTTCTAAATAATAAAAATATTTCATAAATAAAGGAACATTAATCAACAAAACTTTGAATACGCATCTATTGAACTTGAAATTTAAATAATAACTTTTATAAATATTAAGCGCGGACATTCTTTTGATTTAATTTGGCATTATTATTGTGGAGTGAAAAGTGCAGTGGTTTTATTTCTTGTTGGGATCCGGCATTTCATTATTTAAAATTAAAGCAACTATTTACGTTTAAAACAGAGTTTTTCCTGAGCTGTTTCCTGGGCTGAGTTTTTTTTTATTATACTAACAAATTAACTAAATTTCATTGGACATACTACTTTATTTTATTTACATGTTGGTGTTTTCTTTCAGAGTTTCTTATCGCTGTGTACTTGGTTGTAATATATTTACTTTCAGGGATTCATTGACTTACCTGTGCGGGGGAAAGATTTTCCTGCTTATTTTCTTATCGATGAATGATTCTTAATTATAGGTTTATTTCAGAGATTCACCTACTTAACTAAGCGGAGGGAGGTTTTCTTCTTATTTTCGACAAAGTAATTATTTACTGTCGCTGCATTTATGTACTAACGCAACACACACACACACCACTATTGACATTTTGCATCCAATTAGATTCTCT
This sequence comes from Agapetus fuscipes, assembly GCA_951799405.1. Lineage (NCBI taxonomy): Eukaryota > Metazoa > Arthropoda > Insecta > Trichoptera > Glossosomatidae > Agapetus > Agapetus fuscipes. Next base: position 11,648,642 of record OX637352.1, read on the forward strand.
CTCTTGCCGGAATTCTGCAATGTTATATTGAATTAAGAAATGTATGGTTTACTTGAAATCGAGATATATTGTCTTCCGTGACCAGCTGTCCTCGTGGCCTCCTTACCGAACGGTACTTCCTGAGATTTTCCTATCTGTGGATAACGGCTGCACCAGTTGTCCTAGCAAGTAATATATCTCACAAGGTTTCAAGGTGACGGGACCTTTTGTCGTAGATTATACATGTGGGTCTGGTGTTGAATCATCCACAGTCACGGGAAGACCCTAGTTTCAGGAAAATTCCTGAAAACCTATAACATTCAATGCAGAATTACCTAATCACTCTTACACATTACGGAATGCTGCTCTCCTTGAGGTGGTGAGAATGAAAGAATGATTATGAAGAATTTGCATGCTGCATGAATTGCCTATAAGTAAGGCCTGAAAGTAAACCATCTGAAGGTGAAAATGTATTCCAAACACACCATTACACATCCATCATACTAGGGGTTGGCCAAGATAATAAAATACAAATTTCATAAATAAATTATAAACAAACAACTCTGCAGTATGTGCTGAAGCCGAATGCCTGCAATCTCATACCGAGATACACAAAGAATAACGCAGATGTACCTAATGCAGTTGAATTTGAAAACCGCTGAGTGACCTTGGTCATAATATGTTCCCGATCACAACAAAGTTCCTGAAAATTGGCAGCTGGCCTCTGGCCAAATACAACCGGATATGTCCTGACCTTCTGATCTCAACGAAAGTTCCTGAACGATTTGGGCTCACTCAGCTGGGTTAACGTTCCATGATCTCTGATCATATATACTTGGAGTTTGCTTGGAGCCAACATTATTGCAGTAACTTGTAGCTGAACACACACAATCCAGACTAACCTTCCTGTCCCGTGGTTTTTTGCAGCAAAAGATTACCATACGGAGAAGATGGGTAGAGTACTAGGGGATGGAGGAGGTATTCACAGGTCGTGGGACCATTTGCCATAATTAATTAGAGTCATTTTAATCGACGAGGGTGTCGAAATCTTAGATTCACGCCGCGTGTACTCGAATCCTTTCCTTGAAATAACTAATAAAGGTCCATTTTGCAGTGCCTTTCAAGTGACTGGTGGTCATAGAAAGATGCTGTAAAAGTCTTGGACCTGTTACCTTACAGGTGGACGCACAAAGGTAAGAATTACAACAAAGAAGAGATCGCCTTGCATGTAATTACTGTCACTAACAAACTAAAACCTAACTGCCTTTCATCTCGCAATTTTTATGTCATTTATGTTTTTATCTGAAAATACTTTCGACTACCTTATATTCCAATTAATTAAACTTGTACACCTTAAGACCGTTCCGTAATTAATAACGCTTAAATCTCGTCGCCTTAAAAATAATTGTAGTTCATACTACCTCATCTCTGATCGCGTAAACGTAAAATGAATACTCGTTATAATCTTAAGAAAAGGGTAGAAATGTATGAGAGGTACACCTCCCAAAAAGTACTTGGGTTTCTTCCACAAAAGTAGGGGGTGAAATGGTAAAAGAAAAAATCACACAACGTTCTATTTCACAACCTATGACACAACGAGGCGTCCTACCCTTAGCTAGACGATCACATAATAATTGGCCAAAAATAATTACTACCTCGGTTGTGGTAGATTGCTCTTCCAGCAACTGAAACTGAAGGGTGGAAAAGAATCGAAGCAGCCTAGTGCTATTCCTTCAGAGAAGGTTTGTTGCACTTGAATCCTGGTGACTCCAGGGTATTCTCCCTGCACATTCGATCGCTCCACTTCTTCCGGAGGAGGTAACAATCCACTCTTTCGAGTCTCTTCATTTGTTCCTCCGTCTCCCTTCTTCGGCAGGGGGGGGGGGAACATTACAACGTACAGCATAAAACCCCAATCTAAGGATATTATGTCGGTTTACAGATACTATAATATAATCTATAATATATAATCTAAGTTCATAATTCATAAGGTCTTTATTGTTTTTATCAATATGTACAAAATATTACAATAAAAATAAATTTAAAAAATCTAATTACAATAAATGCTCCCCGAAGTAAGCATAGCTTGTGTTTTGGGGAGGATTCCAACTTATCTTAACTTAAAATTAATCACTTAATAGATAAAAATCGCAAAAAAAACAATATATACACCATTTGAGTGCCTCAAAAGCAAACACGCCACTGTCCATAAAAATCCAAAAGTGACTTTTGAATGCAGGATTATTCTCCATATTCTTATCTATAATCTATAATCTAAGTTGCAAGGATATATTCATTTAAAGCTCTCAGATGTATGCCCACAAACCAACAAGTGTAGTTCGCGCTTACAAATGCTGAACGTGTACTTACAAATAAAATCCAAACCTCAAATGAACATAAGCCCCACAACTTTTGCCGACCGAAACAGGGGTGACATTGGCAAAGTGAACCATTTTTTACATCTATGAGAGCAGAATAAAATATTAAATGCAAAATCTCCTCAAATCCATGAAAATTCAGCTTCAAAAGTGGATTTACATGCAAATTCCCCACTGTCCATGCATGCCTAACATGCAAAGTCACCACTGTCCTCAGACATTCAAATCAGCCAATCGGAAGCCAGGTTTATGTCGTAATACAATATGGCGGCCAGTTGTCATTCATTGTTTAAGTAAGCGGGACTGTCAATTTTGTTGTGATTTAAATGGAGTATTAATCAGTTTTTAAGTGGAAATGGAGGAAAATATTCAACCTGTGTTAAATGGCAAGCCTAGGAAAAGGTCTTGAAACATTAAAAGGTGGGAAATTAACACAGAAAAGCTCAAAAGGAAGGTTTCAATTTTTTGACTTTTGTATGGAGACATTGGGTGTATCAAAGTATACCAACCTATTTTTATATTTTTCTTATGGTAAATTAAATTTCAATTATTGAAATTAGTTTATCTTTTTTCATAAAAGAATATGGTATAATGCATGATAATTGCTAACTATTGGCTATTAGGGCATATTATGTGTGTATTTACAAAGTGGTCCATTTTATTTTTTAATTAAAATAAAAAAAATGTGTTTCTATTGATAAGCTGATACGCAACGCAATTAAGCTGCACATATAGTGTAATTTCATGCCACGTTTTTCCCGAGGGGGGCGCATGTGGCGAGCGGAATTTATTTATTGTTACAGGTAACATAAAAATATGTCTTTTTGGTCCACCTATTCTTCATACACACCACAAGGTATTTCTTCCATATATAATAATAATAATCTATAATCTAAGTTGCAAGGATATATTCATTTAAAGCTCTCAGATGTATGCCCACAAACCAACAAGTGTAGTTCGCGCTTACAAATGCTGAATGTGTACTTACAAATAAAATCCAAACCTCAAATGAACATAAGCCCCACAACTTTTGCCGACCTTCCCTGAAACAGGGGTGACATTGGCAAAGTGAACCATTTTTTACAGTATGGGTGGTCAGCCTCATACCAACCTATAAGTCAAGGAATATAATTTTTAATATTTATTTTTTTCAATAAAAATAAAGTTAATATTTAAATACGTACTTTTTTTGAACCACCCTTTGTTTTTACAAACCACGTGGGTGATTTTGACATGCAAACTCACCACTGTCCAAAAGTGAAATGCAAACTCACCACTGTCCATCACAAAATCATCTAACTTAGTCATTTAGATTACTTTAATGCAAATATAACATATCTACAAAGTATGGTATATCCATTAACAATTTTATAAACCTTGCATGTTTTAAAAAATATAAACAATAAAGCTATTATTCAAATTATTTGATTTCCCGTATTGTGACTTTGATGGACAGTGGCGTGTTTGCTTTTAAGGCACTCATTTAGTCATTTACTCAGCAAAAACAGGAATACAAAAAATAAAATAACATAAAGAGGTAACATGTTTAAATAGAAAATACAGAAATAGGAATTATACATATATACACATAGATATATGAAAAAAATAACAAAAATAGTAATGATAAGAATAATATACAAAACACCAAATAAATATAAACACTCAACTATTTACACCTCCTTCAAATATTTGCTGATCAAGTTGCAAGGATATATTCATTTACAGCTCTCAGATGCATGCTCATAAACTCTGTTTTGATGGGGCATGGAATCCATTGACTCGTCAGGTAACTTCCACCCATGCCATCACAATCCCAAAATTATATATTCGGTCACTCACTATCACTCAAAGAAAACACGATGATCTTCAAGACTTAAAGCGCCTGATTCCTGTCGATTATCACAGCTTTTATGACAATTTACATATTTAATGAGTAAAAATTATTGTTTTTTTTATATTTTCCATTGACATTTCTAATGACAGCTATGATAAAATTTTATAATCTTGTTAAATAAATTGAATTAATTGTAAAGTTAAATTAATTGTTTAAAATCCATAGTAATTGATTATTGCATTCAGCTGCAGCAACCTCGTATCTAAGGTATGAAGGTAAAAATATTTTGATATTTACTGAATACAACAAACACATATCTCTAAAATGTTACATTACTCTCCTACTGTTTTATCTAAAAAATAAACAAATAACTTAAAACATGTGTTTTTTTATAATGCACAAAACCCTTTTTAATTTTTTTGCATGTTTACGAAATTACTCATTCTAGTTAGTTTTTTGTCTCTCCTGAAAACTTGTATAATTTGAGATACGAGGTTGAGAAAGTAAGGCGACGATATTAAGTCTAATATTACTTTATTTTAATTTGGATCTGTTATGTGTATAAGTAGGTACCTAATTAAGAATTTTTTGTACATCATTTATATTTTTTTGTGCTCCTTGACTGATGGTTAGTGTGAAGCTGACCACCCGTGCTGTAAAAATCGGTTCACTTTTGCCAATGCCACCCCGGTTCAGGGAACGGCGGCAGGAGTTGCAAAGTTTATGTTCACGTGAGGTTTTGTTTATTTGTATGCACACATGCAAAATGTGTAGGCGCGAACTTACAGCACCCTTGAAGTGACTCAGCGCCCTTGGAGTGACTACATCACGAAACAGCGCTATAAAGAAATCATCAACTCATCATCATCTACATGTGCCTGTCTGTGGGCATGCATTTAATATGAGCCTTAAATGTTAACATATCTTTGCAGCTTAGATTATAGATAGATAGCCGCCAACATTACAGATCAACCGCCATTTCTTGCTGTCCTTACATACTTCTATTATTTCCTCCAGAGTCATAACCTTCTTCATACAGGCTTTTCTTTTGTTGGGTGGCATTGGCAAAGTGCAACATTGTTTAACAGTTTGGATGGTCAGCCTCATACCAACATGTAAGTCAAGGACAATGATGGAGCAAATTAAAACCGGTTTCGTTTTTTTTATTTGCTTTTAGTTTTCTTTCTTTTGTTAAAAGACTTAAAAGAATAATTTATTTTACAAAAACTGCATTTTTCATTTTACATGTTTTCTAATAAAACAAATTTTAACGCAAGAAAACTATGTGCAATATACACATTTCCTAATGTTAAGGGGTTGGGCTGCGTAGTAGCCAGGGGCGGAGCCCCTAGTTAAGATTTATAATCAACATGATAGCACACATATAGTTTCAGTCTAGTGTGCTTTTGCATTTTTAAAGAAAAAAAATGACAAACTTTGTAATACCATTGACCACCGTGTGACATGTGAGCCTTTGACTGTTTAAGTACATTTATAATCACACTGAGGCTGACCACCCATACTGTGAAAAATGGTTCACTTTGCAAATGTTACCCCTGTGTCAGGGAAGGTCGGCAAAAGTTGTAGGGCTTATGGTCATTTGAGGTTTGGATTTTATTTGTAAGTACACATTCAGCATTTGTAAGTGCGAACTACACCTGTTGGTTTGTGGGCATGCATCTGAGAGCTTTAAATGAATATATTCTTGCAACTTAGATTATAGATCGCATGCAAATAGTTTGCGCCAAGTGTGAGTAAGTTTATGGCTTTTTAAATCTTTTGACAGCTTGGCTTTATATTCACACCTATCACACGCAAATGGTTTAAGTGATTGTGTAGTTTGTGCTTTTTTAAATAACTGAAATGTGTAGCCTTATACTCACACTGATCACAAGCAAATGGTTTGTGTCCAGTGTGTCTTAGTTTGTGTATTTTCAAATCACTTAATCGTATAGCCTTATAATCACACTGATCACAAGCAAATGGTTTGTGTTCAGTGTGAGTTAGTTTATGGCTTTTCAAATCCTTTGAAAGCTTGGCTTTATATTTACACCTATCACACGCAAATGGTTTAAGTTCAGTGTGTCTTAGTTTGTGTATTTTTAAATCCCCTAATCGTGTAGCCTTATAATCACACTGATCACAAGCAAATGGTTTGTGTTCAGTGTGAGTTAGTTTATGTCTTTTTAAATATTTTGACAGCTTGGCTTTATATTCACACCTATTACACGCGAATGGTTTAAGTTCAGTGTGTCTTAGTTTGTGTATTTTTAAATTATCTAATTGTGTAGTCTTATATTCACACTGATCACAAGCAAAAACCTTGTGCCCAGTGTGCTTTAGTTTATGGCTTTTCAAATCATTTGACCGTTTGGCTTTATAATCACACCTATCACACGCAAATGGTTTTAGTCCAGTGTGTCTTAGTTTGTGCTTTTTTAAATAACCGAAATGTGTAGCCTTATACTCACACTGATCACAAGCAAATGGTTTGTGTCCAGTGTGACTTAGTTTGTGTTTTTTCAAATGATCTAATTGTGTAGCCTTATGATCACACTGATCACAAGCAAATGGTTTAAGTCCAGTGTGACTTAGTTCGTGCCTTTTTAAATTACCTAATTGTGTAGTCTTATATTCGCACTGATCACAAGCAAATACCTTGTGCCCAGTGTGCTTTAGTTTATGGATTTTCAAATCATTTGACCGTTTGGCTTTATAATCACACCTATCACACACAAATGGTTTAAGTCCAGAGTGTCTTAGTTTGTGCTTTTTCAAATTACTCAATAATGTAGCCTTATAATCACACTGATCACAAGCAAATGGTTTAAGTCCAGTGTGTCTTAGTTTGTGCTTTTTCAAATTACTCAATAATGTAGCCTTATAATCACACTGATCACAGGCAAATGGTTTAAGTCCAGTGTGACTTAGTTTGTGCCTTTTTAAATTGCCTAATCGTGTAGCCTTATAATCACACTGATCACAAGCAAATGGTTTAAATCCAGTGTGACTTAGTTTGTGCGTTTCCAAATTACCTAAGAGTGTAGGCTTGTGTCCAGTGTGATTAAGTTTATGGATTTGCAAATCATTTGACACCTTGGCTTTATAATCACACCTATCACAAGCAAACGGTTTGTGTTCTGTATGTCTTAGTTTGTGCGTTTTCAAATTACTTAAAACTGTAGCCTTATAATCACACTGATCACAAGCAAATGGTTTAATTCCAGTGTGACTTAGTTTGTGCCTTTTTAAATGACCGAAATGTGTAGCCTTATACTCACACTGATCACAAGCAAATGGTTTGTGTCCAGTGTGACTTAGTTTTTTGTGTTTTTTCAAATGACCTAATTGTGTAGCCTTATAATCACACTGATCACAAGCAAATGGTTTGTGTCCAGTGTGCGTTAGTTTATGTCTATTCAAAGTACCTATATGATTAGTCTTATAATCACACAAATCACATGCAAATGGTCTATGGCCAGTATGCGTTATTTTATGACTTTTAAAATGATCTGATCGCTTTGTTTTATAATCACACTGATCACACGTAAACAATGTCAATCCAGTGTGTACTTTAGTGTGGTTCTTCAAGTGTGATTTCAAAACTGATTTGTAGCTACATTCATTGCAAGAATAAACAACTAAGTTTTGTGCAATGAATGTCTTTCTACGTTTATCTGTTTTTACAATCCCTTGTTCACTGTCATCATGTGTGTTTATGTTTTGTTGATCTGTTGAGGTGGATGGCCCGCTCTCTGAGGTTGTGTGTCTGTGATGGTGGCTCTTGCTTGTCCCGGGGACGGTTCCACATTCAGATGTGTGCTCCAGCTCGCAGCAACTGAACAACTGATGGATCCTCAAGAGTTTGTTTTGACTGGCCTTGTAGCTGCAGGCATGGCACACATGTTCCACCCTGACTGGATCCCTCTCAGAACTGTCATCTGTAAATAAACCAAAGCAGATCATTATTGTTCTCTCTGCATTATTATCTCTATACTTCCTTCTCTAACATAACAGCAATATACGCTTTCTCTATGGAAACATCAACTTGTCACAATAAATGAGTTTTATAGCAAAGAATATATCAACATCTCATAGGTAAAAGTGAATAAATGGACTTATTCTTATTCTCTATTTGACAGGAAATACTGCAATAGATAATATATGAAAGTAAAACAATTTCGGAGCTTTTTTTTCATTACTTTGAATAAGTATGCGACTGTGAAGGTAAGATTCCACCAAAATCGTGTGTAGCACCATTTGTTACGCACAATTTGTACAGAACTTGGAGAGTGCGCGCACTGAGCCATTTGCATGGAAGCCTCTGTGTCCACCAGCAAAGCTGTGCGGAGCTGTTGTTAGCGCTCAGTGTAGGACACTGCAGAACATCTTGTTGACACTCGCACACACGGCGCGGCGGGCTCTTACTAGAAATTGACCGTTGTTTTTCAGAATATGTTTCTTAAAATTTATAGCTTTAGTAAAAGAGTGACATAATTGAAAAAAAACAATCGTGTTTATTGATTTTCTATCTAAATGATCAAGTTAAGAATTTCTATATAACTTAAAAAATGCCGCCACAAAAAACTTTCTAAAAAAACACATTTTTTTCACATTTTTCTTGATTTACTTTGTTGCTTTATATTTTGGATTTTTTTTGTTTTTAAAAAGAATCCCATCATCCTATAATTATTATAGGATGATGGGATTCTTTATTGAGACGTAATGAAACCGAACCGATTTTGAAGAGATTGATAACTGGTGATGAAAAGTGTATCACGTTTGACAAAAACGTGCGAAAAAGGTCGTGGTCAAAGGTCGGTCAGGCTTCACAGACTGCGGCAAAACCTGGGTTAACTCACAATAAGGTGATGCTGTGTCTATGGTGGGATTGGAAGGGCATTGTTCATTATGAGCTTTTACCACCGGGCAAAACCATCGATTCGGATCTCTACTGCCCACAACTGATGAGATGAAAGCAAGAAATTGAGAGAAAGCGGCCGGAATTGATAAATAAAAAAGGGTGTGGTCTTTCATCATGATAACGCAAGACCACATACAACTTTAGCCACTCAGCAAAAATTAAGAGAGTTTGGCTGGGAGGTGTTAATGCATCCGCCATATAGCCCTGGCCTTGCACCTTCAGATTTCCACCTGTTTCGGTCTCTTCAAAAATTTTTAGGCAGTGTCAGGTTAACATCAAGAGAGGAGCCAAAACTACTTGTTGCGTTTTTTTGATCAGAAGTCCCAAAATTTCTACAGCAATGGGATCATGTCTCTACCTAAAAGATGGCAGGTAGTCTACGAACAAAATGGCACATACATATGTACTGTTATGTTATTTTTAAATAACATTTTAAATTATACAACCGTTAAGTCAGCGCATGATGGCTGCAGTGACGTCGGCGTGGCGCTAGCTGAGCCACGACTGAATTCTGCCGAAGACTCTCGAGTCTCCATTCGCCGTGAATCGGAAACGCGAGACGACAGTCTAGAATTACGTGTGGACGAAGAGGTCGCACACAGCGCTGCGAGGCGGCGATTACTGCGGGGGTTTCCCAGTTGGGGCCCCGTGGACTTAGCTGCGAGGCTTCTACGTGGGGACATGTGGATGGAGCATCCGCCATCCAAGGCACCCGCCTTATGGACCGGAGCCTGGTGCAGAGGAGCCTCCACCCTGGGGCTCCATGTGTTGAGGCATCCGCCTCATGGACTGCGGCTCTCGTAAGCTCGCCTAGGACTCCAGCCAAGTGAACCGCGAGAACTGTGAATGTGTTTAAGTGCTAATACAGGTCTGCCTATTTCCTTCTCCACTATTCCTGTTTCCCTTTTTATGGATTTAACTTTTATATTTGACCTTAACTTATTAAATCTCTTTTGTTAACTTTAGCTCTTGTCTTATCAATTACAACCCTTCCCAAAATACAAGGCGAGCAACACACAGAAAGAACCCCACGCCCTGAGAGAGATGTCAATGATAGCTAGCCGGAGTGAGTATCCTTGTAGGCACATCTTGTGCCTACACCATGGGCACATCACCATTCTAAACCTAACAGCACTGTAATTAAACATAAATTAACTTTGAAAAAAAAAAGACTTGAATTTTCATATAAAATGCAAAGAAACTTTTTCCCCGACCTTTTTTTTTTTTTTTTATAAAAAAATAGATTTGTGGAAAGGAATGCAATCCACCAACCTATTTTACCTGGCCAGTTGTCTTCATGCGAAAGCAGAAGCTTGTGTGCATGCAACGGCATCTGTTGAACCAGGGTCAAAGTTATCGTCGCGGGATTCGAACCAGCGTTATCCGGTTCCAAATAACCTGTCTTGATCCCCGCGGCTATAACACCGACTTACAGGCCCGGATTAACCCCTCTGGGGGCCCTGGTGCGACGACAAGCTCGGGGGCCCCCTATACCCCCCCCCTATATCCCCCCCCCCTATACCCCCCTCCTCTCGTAACCAACCTCCCTCCCATCCCTTAGTTTTCAAAGCACAAAAAAATATTTTTTTTACTTTAATTATGAAATTCAATGCACATGATTTGACGCGATTATCCATGGTCGCCCGTACACCCACCCTTTAAGTTGAAGGAAGGTTTTCCAGCTGACAATGGTTCTGGTTTTAATTTCTTCGCAAGCTTTGCCCGTATTTTTATTTTGAGCTAGAAATGAACACCGTAAAGGTAAATCTTTTCTGACGTCGTTGTTGGGATCGAACTATAGCTCTCTGGCATAAAACGCAAGCACTCTATAAATTATTCTATCGAGCGGATTTTATTATTATTATTTTTAAACATTTTTTTTCTTCGACTGGATTTTTTTGAGTGCCTTTGAAATGTGATTCACACAAAACAGCACTTACCAAATACATTTCACCGGCAATTTGCTTGATGGTGCTTCCTTAACGTAAATATGAATACGAGCCTGGTTCACCTATGTCTATGCCACCTCTGTTTTAGGCAAAGGTGGCAACAGTAGTTTATTGTTTGTGTAATTGCCTATGAATTAGGCGCTAAAAGATTTTGGAACTCCCATATAAATGTAATTTTTTGTTGAAATTGTTGTATTGTTGTTTATGAGTGAACTGAGTCCAGCAAGGACTGTTTGCCTCAAGAGAATGCACGCTACTCACATGAAGTATGCATAAAAGCTAACTTCTTCTCGTGAGTATAATTAAATATGTCTCTTAAATTTTCCTTGGCTTATAGGTTGGTATTTATGAGGTTAACCCCCCATGCTGTACAAACTTGGTTTACTTTTGCCAATTCCACCCTTTGTTTCAGGGAAAGGCGGCAGGAATTGCAAAGTTAAATTTCATGAGAGGACTGTTTGTGTGAAAACATTAAAATATGAGCCTTAACGCAACTAAAAAAAATCGCAACTAATCTACACATGTAGTGAAACTTCTTGCCTGCGTTATCTCCGAAGGGGTCGCATGTGGTGATTTTGGACCTATTTATGTTTATAGGTAAGGGGGCCAGCCTCACACCAACCACTTTCAGTTGAAGTGGGGGTTTCCTAGCTCCCGGGGGGCTGGTTCTCGTTTCTTGTGAAGGCTGAGTAAACCTTGGGATCGAACCCTTGCTCTCGGCATGGAATGCAAACATTCTACCAAATGAGCTATCGACCTTTTTACGAGCTTGATCATTGTCGCTACAAAGCGCTAATTCTCAAGCAATTCGCTGTTGCTGGAAGGCTGGATGGACCTTTGGTGACCAGTCATTGGTAAAGGTGTATGCATTTTTCAACCCGGCGAAGAGCAAATTTGAAAATATAAATGGTATATTTTTTGTGCTCCGCCGGGAATCAAACCCACAACCTTGCTATTCAAAGTCCGAAGTGTTACCACTGAACTACGGACCGGTCAATGAGCCTTAGAAGTCAATATATCTTTACAACTTAAATTTTGGATAGGTATAGAATATTATTATATGATGATAATGATGCTTTTCAGAGCGCCGTTTTGTGAGTACATAACTGTCACTGCAAGGGCGCTTGCAGTCAATAGCTCACGTATCTTTGAAACATGGATTATAAAGCTAAATAAATATGTATTTTTAAGGGTTTGGTGGTTTACACAGTGAAAATCCATTGTATAATAATTAAATAAACAAAGTTTTAATTCACTTTTTTTAATAAAAAAATTTATAAATGTGAATTAAAACTTTGTTTATTTAATTAATATACTAAATAAATATAGTTTTGGCGATCAATGTCGGTGTTATGGCCGAAGGGGCCAAGTGGCCGTTCTTACTAAGTAGAAGTATTTGGAATAGAATAACGTTGGTTTGATCCCCACTTGAGTCACTTGATTTAACTTTGACAACAGATGTTATGGGGTAATAACAATTAATAATTAGATAATACAAAAAATAATGAATTATTAATTGATAATATTAATACCTGTTTCTGGCTAGGCAGAATAAGTTGGTGAATTGCATTCCTCTTCACAAATCTATTTTTTTTTAATTATAAAATAATAATAATATTAAGCCGATAGGCGAGCATAAATAATACCAATACCTTAAGAAGTAGGTCAATAATCTATAATCTAAGTTATATATTAATATTATTTATTAGGATGATTTATTTGGTGAGCGCTGTTTTTGTGTGTATCGCACCTCAAGAGCCCTCTGCGAGCATGGTCGTCGCTTTAGAAAGCTCCAATTCTCAAGCAAGACCCAGTTGTTGTAAGGTTGGATGGACCTTTCAGTGACCGGTCTTTGGTACAGGTTTATGAATTTTTCAACCCAGCGAAGAGCACATTTGGAAATATAAATGGTATATTTTTGTGCTCCGCCGGGATTTGAATTCACAACCTTCCATTTACGAGTCCGAAGTGCTGCCACTGGACTGCGGACCGGCCAAAGGATAATATATATATTTAAAGCTCTCAGATATATGCCCACAAACAAACACGTGTAGTTCGCGCTTACAAATGCTGAATGTGTACTTAAATAAAATCCAAACCTCAAATGAACATAAGCCCTACAACTTTTGCCGACCTTCCCTGACAGAGGGGTGACATTGGCAAAGAGAACTATTTTTTACAGTATGGGTGGTCAGCCTCATACCAACCTATAAGTCAAGGAATTCCTATCATACTTTAATGAATTTAATGAAAAAAAGAAAGACAGAAATTTGGAGAAGCCCACTAATCCTCAGGTAAAATTTGCCCCACAAACAATCAACCAATTCGTGGAAGCAAAGACCGACCATTCTTTTTTCTGTACCCGTAGCACGAGCTTTTTCATAATACTCAAGTATCGAGTATTTCAGAAAAATGTATGTGAACTTGAAAACCACCTCTGGCAAAAAAAACTTTCGAAACATTTCGAAACATACGACGGGTAGGTACTGTTTTCGGAATAAATGCACATGTCTTCAGTCAGCTCTTCGTTCGGTTGAAAGAAATATTATGCGCTTACCAAAAACTATTCAACAGAAATCCATCCAGCCTAAATAAAAGTGGCAATTGAATTTGTGAAAGTATTTTTTTTAATCATTTTATCCGTAGTTCACCAATAATCCATTTAGCCTTACAAGTCTTGTTTGAGAATTGGAGCTTTCTATAGCCACGAACAAGCTCGCAGAGGGCTATTGAAGTGTGAGTCACACCAAAACAGCGCTCATACAATAAATCATCCTAATATTATTACTCACTATTAAGTAGCAACGCATTAGACTACTGAATGGAAGGTCGTGGGTTCGAATCCCAGCGGAGTGCAAAAAATTTACCAATAATATTTTCAAAAATGTTTTTTACCTACTGAGTTGAAAAAATAATACAAATGCCTTTACCAAAGACCGGTCACCAAAGGTCCATCCAGTCCTACAGCAATTGACCTACGACAACGATCAAGCTCGTAAAAAGTCCGGTAGATAGCTCAGTTGGTAAAATGCTTGCATTCCATGCCGAGAGCTAGAGAAATACAATGATTTCTCGTTTCGGTGTTTATTTAAAACCCATAAAATATCGGAAAAGTTTACTCAGCCTTCACAAGAAATAAGAACCAGCTCCCTCGGAAGCTGGGAAACCCAAATTCAACCATTCACTGAAGGGGTTGAAGTGAGGCCGGCCCCCTTATCCGTAAAAATAAATAGGTTCTAACTTCTAAATAACCACATGCGACCTATAATCTTTAATCTAAGCTGCAAAGATATGTTTACATTTAAGGCTCATAACAATAATAATAATAATAATATAATAATATTAGGATGATTTATTTGGTGAGCGCTATTTTTGAGTGTGTCACACCTCAAGAGCCCTCAGCAAAATTGGTCGTCGCTGTAGAAAACGCCGATTCTCAAGCAAGACCAAGTTGTTGTAAGCTTGGATGGACCTTTCAGTGACCGGTCTTTCGTAAAAGGTTTATGAATTTTTCAACCCAGCGAAGAGCAAATTGGGAAATATAAATGGTATACTTTTTGTGCTCCGCCGGGATCCAAATACATAACCTTCCATTTACGAGTCCGAAGTGTTACCACTGGACTACGGACCGGTCCAAGATTCATATTAAATGCATGGCCACAGACGGGCACATGTAGGCTCGCGCCTACACATTCTGCATGCGCGCATAAAGATAAACAAAACCTCACAGAATAAGCCTTGCAACTCTTGCCGCTTTTCCCTGAAACCGGGGTTGCATTGGCAAAAGTGAACCGATTTTTACAGCACTCATACCAACCTACCAGCCAAATACTAACTTATCAGTCAAGGAGCCCTTCGGAAATAACATAGGAAAGAAGTTACACTATATGCAATGACTATATGTGTTGCCTAGTTACGTTGCCATTTGTTTTAAAAAATGCATTTAAATTGAACTAGGGGCTCCGCCCCTGGCTGCTACGCAGCCCAACCCCTTAACATTAGGCAATGTGTATATTGCACATAGTTTTGCATCTAGGGGATCAATCATTAGAAAACATGTAAAAAAATGCAGTTTTTGTAAAAAAAATTTTTTTTAAGTCTTTTAACAAAAGGAAGAAAACTAAAAGCAAATAAAAAAAAGAAACCGGTTTTAATTTGCTCCATTAATAGTCCTTCACTTATATGTTGGTATGAGGCTGACCACCCAAACTGTTAAAAAATGTTGCACTTTGCCAATGTCACCCAACAAAAGAAGAGCCTGTATGAAGAAGGTTATTACTCTGGAGGAAATTTAAGAAGTATTTAAGGACAGAAAGAAATTTTTTTTTTTTTTTTTTAAGAAATCCTGTGCGGGAGACTCCCTAGATTCTAAAGACTCTAGGGGTCTATGACACTTGTTGTAGTGCCGCAGAGGGGTACGAGCTTGGTCGTCGCTACAAAGCGCCAATACTCAGCAAGACCCTAGTTGCTGTAAGGCTGGATGGACCTTTGGTGACCGGTCATTGGTAAAGGTTTTTATGAATTTTTCAACCCAGCGAAGAGCACATTCGAGATATAAATGGTATATTTTTGTGCTCCGCCGGGATCCGAATCCACAACCTTCCATTTACGAGTCCGAAGTGTTGCCACTACGGACTACGGACCGGTCCAAGAAGATGTCCAGAAATGGCGGTTGATCTGTAATTTTGGCGGCTATCTATCTATAATCTAAGCTGCAAAGATATGTTAACATTTAAGACTCATATTAAATGCATGCCCACAGACAGGCACATGTAGGTTCGCGCCTACACATTTTGCATGTGTGCATAAAAATAAACAAAACCTCACGTGAACATAAATCTTGCAACTCCTGCCGCCGTTCCCTGAACCGGGGTGGCATTGGCAAAAGTGAACCGATTTTTACAGCACGGGGGGTCAGCCTCACACCAACAGTTAAGGAGCACAAAAAAATATAAATGATTTACAAAAATTCTTAATTACAAATACACATAACAGATCCAAATAATTAAAATAAAATTGGTTTTGTTTTTAGTTTTGATGTCCAGACATATTATTATTTGTTGATTTAAAAAATGTAATTTGTCGTGTATGTTCCTGGACTTATAGGTTGGTATGCGGCTGACCACCCATGCTGTAAAAATAGTTCACTTTGCCAATGTCATCCCTGTTTCAGGGAACGACGGCAAGAGTTGCAGGGCTTATGTTCATTTGAGATTGGGTTTTTATATTGTAGGTCCACATGCGGCATGTGTTAGCGCGAAATTATACATGTCTGCTTGTGGGAATGCATTTAATATAAATCTTAAATGATATGTATCTTTGCAGCTTAGATTAAATTAGATTAGACCCCTGTTCCAGGGAAGGTTGGCAAAAGTTACAGGCAAAAGTTTGTTTGTGGGCATGCATCGTATATGAGCTTTGAATCTATATACATCCTTGCAACTTAGATTATAGACCTCTGTGTCAGGGAAGGTCGGCAAAAGTTGTAGGGCTTATGTTCATTTGAGGTTTGGATTTTATTTGTAAGTACACATTCAGCATTTGTAAGCGCGAACTACACGTGCTTGTTTATGGGTATGCATCTGAGAGCTGTAAATGAATATATCCTTGCAACTTAGATTATATATTATAGATTATATTATAGTATCTGTAAACTCAACATAATATCTTAGATTGGGTTTTTTGGTCCATATGGGACATGTGTAAGTGTGAACTTATACGTGTCTGCTTGTGAGAATGTTGTAATATATCTTTGCAACTAAGATTATAGATTTAAATCCATTTTTATTTTTTTTGTTTGTTGTTTTTTTGATTTGTATCAAATAAAAAAAAAAAATCCTAAAAAAAAAAAAACTTTCGAATTTTGCCGCTAGATGTCTATTTAGTTTTTTACCATTTTGCATACATTTTCTTACATTTCAATACAAAACAAAAACAGATTTTTAAAAATGTGGCGGCTTTTTAAAAAATACTTTTTTCAGAAATTATAATTACTTCTACTAAAAACTACTGTTTTACGAAAAAAAAATTTTTTTTTGTAAATATTGAAAGAAGTTATAGTGTATTCGAGTGTGTTTCTCAAACACATACATGAATGGTCCTGTTTTGCAGCATATATACAAAATTTTCTTTTCTATGTTTGCAAATGTATTTCATCTGCTGTGACAGCATTAGTTTTGAAAATCGAAACTCAAAGCGAGTGACGACGAAAGACGACGATGAAGGGTAATATAATAAAGGATGACTCTCCCCATTTGAAATAGAGGTGGGCTAAACCGTTACTTGAATGTAATCGTTACAACGATTCCAGTTACTTTTGTGTACTGATTAAAAGTAACGGTTTCGGCTACTAATGATTACTTTTGCAGGCGTAGCAACCAGAGGAGCGGGCATTGACTTTTCAAAGAATTTATTCCTGTTACAGCTTACAGCTTGGGTCCTTAGCAACCATCAAATAAAATATGTTTTCACCCTTTTTTTAATTTGTCGCCATTATAATAAGGGCTGTATAATCCCATGATTTTAATACTGAGATAACTGATTTATATTTTCAAACTACAGCCAATTTAAATTTGCCGCCATTCATGCATTTCCGGTTCCCCAGCCAGGAGCTACTTTTGTGTACCTACCTACTATTGGTACCTACTGACTTAAAGAAACGGTTTCGGCTACCAATGATTACTTTCGTAACTATTTATTCCGGTTATAGCACATATTATTTGAGATGATGATAATGAGTTGATGATTTTTTTATAGCGCCGTTTTTTGATGTACTTAGTCACTTCAAGGAGTACTTGAGAATTGAGATAAAAACGCTTCTTTATTCAGTGTATATAGGTACCAATAATGATCTCAGTAAAAGTAATAAGGTTTTGCAAATAACCCTTAATAAAAACTGTGGTTTGACTGTAGCTATAACTAGCGCGGCCCTGATGAGCCTCCCGCCGCCAACCGTCACCTCTTTTGGGGTTAGGATTCCGACAACTGACAATTGGGGCTCCTTTGAGGTTAGGCTGCGGGAGGCTCAGCAGGGCCGCGCTCCAATCTGTTCATTACACGTCACCATTCTGCTTGGGTTGGCCAGAGGCAGAGCCTTTGCATTTCTTCCTATCCTTACATACCTCATAATTCATTTAAATATCCATCACATTTTTTTGCAATTTTGAACAAAAAACACCAAGATCAATAATAACAAAATTTAATGAATTTATCTAAACCTCTTTACAGAGTTAGAATAGTAGTGGGAAACATCGGTTTATTCACAATGTACAGAGCTTAATATTTTCATTTTTTTGGCGCCACGGTCAGGAGAATTTTTAATATAGACAATCACAAAATACTGACCTCAATTATTACGACTATAAGACCGTAAGCACAATAAAAGAGAGCTACTAATAAAATAAGATAACTGTGATGTATTTTGGGGATGTTTATTGTGGATGGGGGATATCAATCAGACGAACAGATGAGTCTTGGTTTCAATGTGATGTGTTATTCCATTTCAGTGTTTACAAGGCGAGAGACAAAACCAGACTGCTCAGTGAAGCAATAATAATCTCTAATAATATTATATTACAATAATACATTACCTTATATATGATATTACCTACTCTAAATAATCATATCATAATTATACATTACACCTCCCTCACTAAATGACGAATCTACATTACATTATATCATACTTATCATACTTATCATTATAACATATTATATCAATAAAAATTATATCTTATACAATTTCATCTTCTTTCATCTTGGGTACCGCAGGCGGTTCTCCCCCCTCGGACGCAGGCGCTCCGACCATGGTTGGAACCTGGAAACACCCGAGTCATTAGAGATCTGTCCTGCCTCATCCAACAGCTGACCCAACCCCAGGTCATTGTCAGACTCATCCTCCCAAGACACCTTTCTTCCGGAAATCTGATCATGATGTCTTTTCCAAATCTGATTTCCAGCTTTTACCAAGTAAATCCTGTTTCCCAATGTTTTAAATATAATGCATGGAACCCACTTCCCTACATTTCTGAAATCCTTAGTCATTACCTTTTGTCCAATTCTGAATAGTCCTTTAATCTTTCTTCCCCTGTAATTCCTTTGTTGATTTTCCTGATTTCTCTTTTTAAAAACACATACCTTTCTCCCCGTCTTTTTAAATGATTTCTCCCCAGGCACTACTGTATCAAAAATGGATCTTATTTTTCTACCTATCATAAGCACGCTCGGCTCCATCCCTGTTGCTAATGATGGTGCATTTCTATGATCTACTAAAAATTCCAAAAGCTTATCTTCATAATCGTTAGGAAACATACCATTTTTCATAATTTTTTTTAAAAAACTTTTTGTTGTTTTTACCGTATTCTCCGCCAAACCGTTTGACGCTGGGTGATTTACTGCTGAAGTTAAATGCTTAATATTTAAATTTTTGCAAAACCTTTGAAAATCTACTGATGTAAATGCCGTACCATTATCCGTTACAATGCAACTTGGAATACCTAACACTGAAAATATTCTCTTCAACTCTCTAATTGTATGCCTTG
This sequence comes from Agapetus fuscipes, assembly GCA_951799405.1. NCBI lineage: Eukaryota > Metazoa > Arthropoda > Insecta > Trichoptera > Glossosomatidae > Agapetus > Agapetus fuscipes. The sequence continues at coordinate 11,668,246 of OX637352.1, forward strand.
CATCAATTTTATCAACTTTTACAGCATCTATCCAATTTGATGCTGCGTCTACTACGACTAAAAAATATTTTCCTGCTAGCGGCCCGAAAAAATCTAAATGTATCCTTTTCCAAATATGTTGTTCTACCGGCCAACTTTTCAACTCGACTTTATCTGGAGATCCCATATTTCTTGCACATTGTGTACATTCTCTCACTGTTTTCTCAATTTCTGTATTCATCCCTAACCAAAAAAAATAATTTCTAGCCAAAGTTTTCGTTTTTACAATTCCCATGTGAGATTTGTGAATAAACTTCAAAATATCTTCCCTTAATGCCAATGGTATTACCAATCTGTTTTCATAAAATAAACAATCATTTGATTCGCTTAACTTTTCTCTTAAAAACCACCATTTTACCAATCCATTTGTCATTTTGGATTTATTTGGCCACCCTGTTTTTAAATACTCCTTTATCTCACAAATGACCTTGTCATTACGAGATGCTTCCTTGATGCATTCTACATTTAAATTTGTTTCTACTGCAATACAGTTTAAAAATTCTCCTTCAACGTCCTCAATGTTTATCTCATTTATGATCTCAATATTATCTTCCCCCTCATTATCCGTACTACTCATTGGTAACCTCGACAAAAAATCTGCTTTATTATCCTTTGACGGAACATATTCAATAGTATAATCAAATCCTTGCAAAATTAATGCATATCTTTGTAATCTATTAGCTGCCAGTATAGGTATGTTTTTATGTTCACCCAAAATGTGAACCAATGGCTTGTTGTCGCAAACTAGAATAAACTGCCTCCCATAAATATATTGAAAAAACTTTTTTAATGCGAATATAATAGCACATGCCTCTTTATCTAAAATAGAATATTTTTTCTCTGTATTCGACAAAGTTCTACTCGCATACGCAATTGGTCTTTCTAATCCGTTCTCGTATTGATGACAAATTATCGCCGATAGACCTTGGTCACTTGCGTCAGTAATTACCTTCACCGGTAACTCTGGATTATAATGTACCAGAATCCTATCGGAGACTAAAATAGCTTTTACTTTATCGAAAGCTAATTGACATTCTTTTGTCCAGCTAAATTTTGCTCCTTTTTCTAATAGTTTGTACAACGGCTGCAAAACGCTAGCTAAATCTCTTATAAAAATTCTATAATAATTTATTGCACCTAAAAAAGAGCGTACCTCCGATATGTCACTTGGAGTTTTCAAGTTTTTTATAGCTTCAACTTTATGTTGAAGTGGTTTCACACCATCCCTCGATATTTGAAATCCCAAATATTCAACTTCTGTCAACCCAAATTCACATTTTTGTAAATTAACACTAAATCCACTACGTTCTAAACGCTTAATTACCTCTTCCGTTGCCTTCTCCAATTCTTGCAATGTATTCCCATAAATTAACAAATCATCCATAAATGCTATCGCATCCAACCCTTGAATTGCCGAATATAAAGCTCTGCTAAATATCGCTGGTGACGTCGTGAGACCAAAAGGAAGTACCTTGTACCTAAATAACCCAAATGGTGACGAAATCACACAAAGATTTCTCGACTCCTCCGACAACCTAATTTGAGAAAAAGCATTTCTCAAATCTAATTTTGCATAAAATTTTGCTCCATTTACTCTATTTATTAAATCTTCTACTCTAGGTAACGGGTACTTTATTTTTTTTAACATTGGATTCAAAGTATTTTTAAAATCGGCACATATTCTGATTTCATCATTTTTTTTTTTCACAATCACTATTGGACTTGCCATTTCACTAGTCTCTACTTTCTCAATAATACCTTCTTGTAACATGCGATCTATTTCTTTTTCTACCCTTATTCTCAAATTAAAAGGAATTGGCCTCGGGTTAACAAATTTTGCCTTAAAGTCTTTTATAACTTCTATCTCCGCTTCAAAATTTTTAAAAGTACCTGCTTTACTCTCAAAAACAGCTGGATATTTTTTTCTCATACTAGAAAAAAAAATCTGCATTATAATTCGTATTATTATTTCCTACTGAATAAATATTATCGCTAACATTGAATGAATTTATTTTAAAAGTATTCAAAAAATTCCGACCTAATAAAGAAGACGACCCTTTATATACAACAATTATTTCTATGTACTCTTTACTTCCTTGATATTCTACTCTCATGTACTTACGACCTTTTACTTGTAGTTGAGTACCATCATAGCTTGATAATTTCAAATCACAATGTTCTAACTTAATATTTGAAAAATGTTCATTAAATATGTGCCAAGGAATAATAGTCACCCCAGAACCCGTATCTAAAATCATTTTTAGATCTGTATCATTTACCTTTACGTTTAAAAAAATGGGACCATCCATCTCATTAATGGCCATTATTGTATTTATTCTTCGAAACTTGCATTTATTTGCATAATGACCAGATTTGTTACATTTAAAGCATTTAATATTATTATTATTTTTATTTAAAAACTTGCATGCATTTTGTTTATGACCGAATTTACCACAGTTAAAGCATTTATAATTATTATTCCTATCACTTGAAATACTTGCATGTCTAAAAATAGATTTCTTACTATCATTTGAATTATTTCGCTTGATTTCAGAATTTCGCTGTCTATCCCTTGACTTCCGAGTTTCTGTGGAATCCCTCGAATTACACGAACTCATTAAATTTATACTTTCTGAATTGTTTTGACCACACAAATGTTCCATTGTTCTCGCTAATTCTACACATTCAGATAATTTCAATTCCATTGCTTTTAAAAATATTCTCTGCTTTATTTTGTTCTGTCTGATACCTATTAAAAATATATCCTTCAAATTTGCCTCCAATCTATTCTCAAATTTACAGTCTACCGCAATTTTTTTCAATCTAGCTATATAATCCTTAATTGACTCGGTTTCGAGCTGTTTACATGAATAAAATGACTCCCTATACTCAAATATATTTTTTTTTACCCCACAATGACCCCCAATAATATCAATCAACTCCTCGAATTTTGCCTCCGAAATCTTTTTCGGAAAACATAGATCAGACACCGTCTGAAAAGTCTCCTTGGTGAGAGACGATAATAGAACAGCCCTTCTGCGTTCTTCAGTTAAAAACTTCTCATCATACAAAATGAGGACTTGGTCGAGCCGAAGTCTGAAGACATCCCAATCTCCAGTCCTATGGCAAAAAGGACTTAGACTCCTCCGTGTTCCCTCCATAGTCTGAAACGGCAGAAAGAAAGAAAACAAAAATCTTATCTGCTTCTGCGTCCGACAGTCCAGGAAACGCCTACGTGACCCTCAGAAAGTGGCTTCCACTCCCTGCAGCAGTCACCTCCAGGAAACCGACCCTCAAGGCTCCCAGCTCCTGCAGTACTCCCTGCAGCACTCCGCCCCAGTTGGATCCTCTCCTCTTGAAAAAAAAAACCGCTGCAGTAACTCCCTGCAGCGATTCCTCTTGGCTCCGTGAGTTCTCTTCCTCTTGAAGAAAACCGCTCCTTCTCTTCAGACTTCTTCCAGTTCTCCCTGCAGCAACCTCGCCTCAGCTGGCTTCGTGATCCTCAGTCTTCAGATCCTTCTTCCTTCTCGAAGATTCCCACATGTTGCTCTTGCAACAATATTATTTTATTTCTTCCAAAAAAAATTTTTTTTATCCCGTTTTATATGGTTCTTCTTTATCCTACCGACTGCGCCACTGTGATGTATTTTGGGGATGTTTATTGTGGATGGGGGATATCAATCAGACGAACAGATGAGTCTTGGTTTCAATGTGATGTGTTATTCCATTTCAGTGTTTACAAGGCGAGAGACAAAACCAGACTGCTCAGTGAAGCAATAATAATCTCTAATAATATTATATTACAATAATACATTACCTTATATATGATATTACCTACTCTAAATAATCATATCATAATTATACATTACAAAAGAGAGCTACAAAAGAGAGCTACTAATAAAATAAGATAACCTACAAATTCTAGCCGATTGTTTACATAACTGTTTGCCGAGTTCTCCACTCGGCGACGGGCGTTAGCAGACAGAAATTAGCGTATAAGCGATTCCGATTACTTTGGACTCGTTTG